>PVJH01021109.1:0-39342 GCA_004026705.1 Nesogale talazaci
GGAGTGCTGTGGTTGTTGAGTCATGCAAGGAAGTCCTTACAGGGCTGACCAAATTATGAGACTATCTGGGGCGCCTCTAGGGATCTTCAATCTCATGAATCGCAGGGAGACCCGTGCTTCTAAGCTATGTAATACAATGTGCATCCTGCCAATCTCGCATTATGATACTGCACTAGAGTCGGTAGTCTGGGACTCTCACAAACTCTTTCATGCCTAATTATTATGTTCCTTGGCACTAAGTTCCAGATGAAGAATGGTAACAGATAGCTTGGTCTCGTGGTTAGGCTAGTGCTGTTCAGCAGGACCTGGACTGGAGGATGTTTGCCTCCAGTATGCCAAGACCACCAAAAAAAGCACTAGAAAACTCTCTCTTTTTTTTTTTTGAGGGGGAGGGGGTGGTCATCACTGCCCTGGTGGGAGTAGGAAGCCCAGCCTTGCTCCTGGAGAGCTGCTGCTGGACTTGAACCACCAACCCTGTGGGTCGCAGTCCCGCACACAACCACTACAGCACCAGGGCTCAGCCCAAAACTATCTTTCTCTTTTTTTTTGTTGTTGTTTCTTTGTTTTGGGTGGCAACACTGCTCTCCAGGGCAACACTGCTGGAATTGAACCTCCGTCCCAGTGGGCCGCAGTCCCACGCACAACCACTACGCCACCGGGGCTCAGCCCTTTTTCTCTCTCTCTCTCTCTCTATCTCTCTTTTCTTTTTTTTGTAGCCCAAAACTATCTTATATGGATATATAAAATAAGAAATACCTACAAAGTAGTTTAAAATGCCCTGTGTGGGGCTGAGCCCCGGTGGCGTAGTGGTTGTGTGCGGGACTGCGGCCCACTGGGATGGAGGTTCGATTCCGGCTCCCAGGAGCAAAGGCTGGGCCTCCTACTCCCACCACCTGAGGGCAGTGATGCCTAAAAAAAAAAAATGCCCTGTGTGTTGCTATAAGCACCTCTCATATGCCATCTCCCTTGTTCTTCAACACATAGAGAATTTACAGGTAAAGAAAGGAAGACACAGGGCGATTGGATAACCAACATCAGTGCACCAGTTGCTGATGGGAACGGCAATGGAAAGTTGCCACCCCACCGATACGTTGTACTCCAGAACCCTTGTTCGCAATCACTCTAAATCAGACATTTGAGGTGTCTGCCTTCAAGGCTTCTTGTCCAGCTTTTCCTTATGCAGAAGGGGTGGGAAGAGTAGCGCATAGGAAACGGGGGCCATGCTCCTCTTTGAAAGACCCCTAGGCTAGGGCTGAGCCCCGGTGGCTCCCACCACTGGAAAGCAGTGATGCCCGCCCCCCGCCCCGAAAAAAAAAGACCCCTAGGCTGAGATCAGAATCAAGAATCAGAGATGCACCTGAGGCTGCGGAAAAAGGAAATTCAATCTGTCCCTATTGCTCAATGTGAGAGGTCAGAGTGTGTGTGTGGCTGGGGGGAGGGTAAGGACATCCTAAAGGATCATAATGAAACTTGGAATAGACTCTGGGCTACAGATAAGGGAGAGAACATGATGTCTCCTTTATTCAGGATAATTGCCATAGATAACACTTACTGTAAACTAGACATTGCTCCAAGTATTTTAGTGTATTCGTTCATTTAGCCCACACAACAACCTTATGAAATAGATACTATTTGCAGACAATGAAATTGGGCTTTGGCCATGACCCTAGGAAGAGGGAGAGCTCAGATTTGAACCCAAGAACCCTGGAGCTCACTTTTTTTCACCAACTCCTTGACTCATCGCTCTAGATTATCACGAGCATCCCTCAACGGCCCAGAAAGCCCACCAGCCCACCATCAGGGGTTCTCTACCTGTGCCCTTTTGACCACCAGAAAAGACCCCTCTATTCGTCCTTAGGTGGGTCCGCCCACCTGCAGATCCGCCCACATACTAGGTACCTGGTGTGGAGACTGTTAACCATGCCACACCATGCTTCAGGACACAATTTCATGGATTTGTCACTAGACATAATATATATATAGACATAATGTTTTGCGACTCATCACTATGCTCTCATGATGTCCCATTTATAACAATGAAAATACATCCTGCACGGCAGATATCTGCACGACAATTCATAACAGTATCAAAATGACAGAGATGACTTGCAACGAGAATAATTTTATGGCTGGGGGGTCACCGTGACACGAGGGACTGTATGAAAGGGTGGAGGCATGAGGAAGGTGGAGAACCGCTGCTCAACACGTACCTGCCCTCTCTACCTCCACATCCTCACCAACCCTAGGTTGTTGGTCCAAGAAAGATTCATAACAAAGAAACCTGAACTAAAAGTAAAAAGAGTTCCAGGCGTGTTGTCAACCTCCCTTTCATTCTCTCTTACTCTTCTAGGAGATCAAAGGGCCTCACAGTTGGGAGAACAAACGCTGAGAAAAAGGCAAATGAAAGAGGAAAAGTTCACACTGTGGGCTGACAAACAGATGGTGCTGTGATAGAGGCCTAACCACCCCCAAGGAGAGACCAAGGGACTCCCCCAGAAACCTTGACAAGCTTTCAGCTAGCCCCCAGAAGTTTGCCTCTCCCATGAAAGAGCAAGACCAAAAAACCGAGATATTTTAAGATTCTTATTTTTAAACGTGATGTCTTTTTTGAGATCTGGTAAGTGGAGAGGTGAGGGTAGAGGACTTGAAACTTTGCCAAATACGTACTTTCATATTTTGTAGCAAACATCATTTTCCCCACTCGGGTCTGTTATGGGAAAAAATAGCGGTGGCTGTTCAAAGGCATGGGGAAAAGGTCTGTGTGTGAAGCAGCTTGGCATCTATGCTGGAAAGTCTGACAGCGAAGAAGACCTTCCATTTAGTTTAATTGCATGAAATTTGATGGTGGTGGTAGTGATTATGGTTGTGTGTGTGTGTGTGAGTCCACCCTCTCCTTTTTCTTTTTTTTTTTTTTTGGGGGGAGGGGGCATCACTGCTCTCCGGTGGTGGGAGTAGGAGGCCCAGCCCCACTGCTGGAATCGAACCTCCATCCCAGTGGGCCGCAGTCCTGCGTACAACCACTACGCCACCGGGGTTCAGCCCCTCTCCTTTTTACATAGGAAAATACACAGTGATTTTTTTTTAATCCCTTCTGTTTAGAACTGTAATCCCTTCCGGGTAGACCTGTCTGGAACCTCAGATTTGAAGTAGGGGATCACAAAGTAGCCGTCGGGTCAGACTTCTGTATGGAAGGAAAAGGGAGGCTCAACATAATCCACGATTGTGTTGAACCTGCCCCTGTGTTAGCAGAGAATTGATTTACCCCTCAACCATGTCCCTCGGGGAATCTGATGGTTCTTTCTGCCGTGACCAAAAATCAAATGGGCCAGGCTTCTGTCTCTCCTCCTGGCCCTTCCATCACCCCTCCCCCAGACCTGTCAAGCCTCGCTCCACCATCCTTGCGGTTCAAAGCTAACCACTGATCCTTCCCTCCTCCCTGCTTTCCTTGACCCTTGCCCAAAGGCTGGAAGGTCCACAAACCCTGAGGCTCCGCAGGGCCACGGACGTATTGTCTTTCCAGAGTCACTTGTGGGGTGCCTTCTGCCCCGTGGGGGAACCAACCTTGGTGGTAATTTCAATTAAGTGTAGAAAAGCAGTTAATAGATTTTTTTTATTATTAAAAAAAATAGAGGTTGCAAGACAGCAACCTCTAAGAAAGCTGGACTTCCCCCTTCCCCACACCTCTCCCTCTCCAGCGGGGCTGTGCAATTATTGATAATATAGCTTCTCTTCTTGTATAATGGCACCGATTCCATTAGGAAGCAAATGTTCACTGTTTCTTTGCATACACTCCTAACCCTTTCTACTCGTTCCCTTTGAAAGGTCAAGAATTAAATAAAACTGGGATGGGGGGAGGGAGCTTGGGTAAGAAGTAAGAAGTAGGGGCTGAGCCCCGGTGGCGTAGTGGTTGTGCGCGGGACTGCGGCCCACTGGGATGGAGGTTCGATTCCAGCAGTGGGGCTGGGCCTCCTACTCCCACCACCGGAGAGCAGTGATGTCCCCCTTTCTCCCCCCCAAAAAAAAGAAATAAGAAGTACTCCTCTCTCTGGGTGACCACTGTGTCTCCTCAGAATGCCCTGCTTCTTGGGTATTAGAGCTCCTTGGAAATGGTGGATTATCAACAGGCAGTATCACAACACCTAGTAAGCACAAGGAAACCAGTGTTCACTTGTGTTTGCTTAATACTATACAGTAAACAGTTTCACCGCATCAAAAAGTCTGCTTCTAGGTCTGGTTGGCATCTGTCTCTTTTTCAACCTCACAGCACCTGCCTATGGAATCAAAGCCTCTTTTCAAAGTCACCATCCCTGACAGGGACAGAGTATCCAAGCTAGTGAAGCGCTGGCTGGCTTGTGTTGACTTAATAATTTGTAGTGAGCTGTTTCATATGTAAACTCCTGCTTTCACAAGTAAAACCAGACTTAGCTTGCTTTTTGAGTGATCCTCCCCTGTTCCAGGGGGTCAGCTCCACTGCACCCCAAGCAAGCGAGTGAAAGCAGCTTGTTGACCACCTTCAATGCTTTCTGATCCCCAGTCCCTACCCCCACCCTTCAACCACCAAAGACTTGTCAGTGGGACTTGCCCTGAGACAATAGTTGCCCCTAAGAGGATCCCATTGGCTTGTTTGGAAAGCCCAGAGGCACCTGGAGGTATAAAGGGAGGTAGATGTGCAAGCCTGAGTTTACCCCTGCCTCCCTCCCACCTCACCCCCTTTTCACCCCCTGCCCCAAGGCCCTCTATCTGCCTCAGCTTCACCGGATGCTTCTTGCCCTTCTCCAGCACCTCCACCACTCTTTCCCCTCTCCATGAAGGGGCACGGAGAGATTTCAGTAATGTCTCCCAGTGACTGGCCTCTTCATGCCCCCCTGGGTTCACTGGATAGAAGACACTGGGTTGAGGGCATAGGGGGACAGTGTGTACCACCCCAGTTTGTCAACTGCCCTGTCTTCAGCCTTCTCTGAGCAGGAGGAGAGGCTGGGTTCAGCCTCCCTTTCCTGGCTTGACTTCTGGACTCTTTTCCTTCACAAAGGGATACTAAGCACCCTCTCTTACTGGAGACCAGAGCTGGGGGTGGGTGAGAGTGGAGTCTCCTCACCTGCCCCAGCTCACTTTCTCAATCTTCCATTCATTTCCCTTTCATCTTTCTTGCTTTCCTTTCTTTCCATGCTTCCTCTCAGGCCCCTCCCTGACTTGTCTCTTCCCCATCCTTACCCTCCTCAATGTCCTTCCCAGGTTTCCCAGTGACCTGTGGGTTGACCATGGCCCTGCCTGGATGCCTGGTACTCCATTTGCTTAGGTAGAACCCAGGACATCTTTCTCTTTATCCATACCCACCCACCAACACTCACTCTTTCTTCTTCTCCCCATGGGGGCTTCAGGAAGAGGAGGAGGCCTCCCCCACCCCTGGGTAGAGGAGCAGATGCAGACAGAAAGAGAGGAAAAACAGCTTTTATTCGAAAGAGGTAGTTGGAGGTACAAAGGCAACCTGGTTGAACTTGATGACCCCTTGGTTGTCTCCAGGGTTCAAGAGGGGCTCACTGCCACTGGGCTGGAGACAGACGAGGAGGGGCGTCCTGGGTTCCCCAGGAAGCAATAAATAGGGGAGGACCAAGTGGGGGCACAGCTCCCTGAGTTTCCAGAGTTCCGAGGCCCCAAGCACTTTGGTGACTTAGCAAGGAGGTGACTTGAGGTTATGGGTCTCAGAAAGCAACCTCTGGAGGTGGCATTAGTGCAATAGAAATGTGTCCTCGGAAGGGGAAGAGTGAATAGGATCAACTAAGGGAGCTTTTGGGTCTGTCAAAAGGCAGCAGGGGCTACAGTAAGTGTGTAGCCAGAGACAGGCAGCACTGATCTGGATGGAGCTACAGGGTCCAAACAACCTCCCTTCCCTCCCTACTAAGGGGAGGTGAGTAGGCCAGGTGTTCCTGGGGTGGAGGAAGTTCTGGCGGCCCCAAGGCACTGAACGGAACAAACGGAAGTTCTAAAGGCAAGGAGAATACTGGAGGAGGCAGGCTCCACTCCCTTCCCCCACCCCACCCACGTGATGCCCAGAACTGGTCCCCAGGTCAGAGGCAGAAGCCCTTCCCTCCACATCTGACTGGGTCGGGTCCCCCCTGGCCTTTGGCACTGAGGGTCCCTGAGCCATCACTCCCCCGCCCGACCAAAGGAAACTACTACCCCCAACCCAGGACAGTGCTAAGCTGCTGAGCCAAGCCTTGGTCGGCGACGCTGAGGCTCTGGGCCAGGGGCAAGCCCAAAGGGCTGGACTGGGGTGCTTGGGTTCCAGGGAGCCCCGTTGGCCTCAGGAGGTGACTGAGCTGGGCGAAGCTTCCGGGGAGGTGCAGGCGGACTGGTCTGAGGCGTCCCCAGCCCCCTCCTTGGAAATGCCTGCTGGGGCTGGGGGTGCCCGGCCTCCCTCCCGCTCTCGCTTCTTCTGCTTCATGCGCCGGTTCTGAAACCAGATCTTCACCTGGGTCTCGTGGAGCTCCAGCGTGGCGGCGATCTCCACCCGCCGGGCCCGGCTCAGGTACTTGTTGAAGTGGAACTCCTTCTCCAGCTCCGTCAGCTGTCGCGTGGTGAAGTTGGTGCGGAGGCCAGCGGGCGCGCCCAGGCCCACCTCGGACACCTTGGCTGGGGGCGGGGCGGGGAGACGGGCCGCGTCAGGTCCCTCACCCCTTCCCCCCACCCCCGCCCCCGCCAAGCAGCGCACCCCCAGCCGTCTCTTCAAGTCCACCTTTCAAAAGGCTCACCCATCATCAGGCAACCGACCCTCCCGCCCCACCTCCAAACCTCCAGCCACCTACCTCCCCGCCCCCACTGCCACCCCCAGGGCCCCTCCAGCCTAGGGACTGGGGCCCAGGTTGGCCAGGGAAGGGCAGAGGCGTGTAGCCTGACTCGTGGGTGCGTCTGGGCACTCTCTGGATGGGGAGCCCCCACCGGGCCGCCCTGACCAGAGACTCGGAGGGAAGGACCCGGCGGGCGCGGGGCAGCGCAACCGCTTTGGACCTCGAAGGGACGGCCACACCGGAGCCCTACCTGTCTTGGGAGGATTCCTTTTGACCTTCATCCAGTCGAAGGTCCGCGCGGTGGGGGTGCTGGGTTCCGCGGGGCCTGCAGGCTCCTTGCCGTCAGAGAGCAGGTCCGCATAGGCCGGGGCAAAGCCCACGCCCTGCTCCTGCCCGTAAGCGGACTGCGGCGGGGCGTAGGGTCCCGGGCCGGCTCCCCCGGCTCCATAGCCCTCGGACAAGCCCCCGAGCTGGGCTGCGTAACCTGCGGGGTGGAAGTAGCCCCCATCGCCTTCCGGGGGACTCAGAGAGTAGTACTGAGAAGGCCCATAGCCCGGGCTGCAGGCGGCGGGGGCGTACCCCGAGGGGGCAGGACTGGGGAAGGGCACCCCCAGCGCCGAAGGGGGCTGCTGCGCCGAGTAGCAGGGGTTCTGCTGGAGCCCGGGGCTGGGCAGCGGCCCGGTATAGCGGGTCTCTCCTGCGTAGTTGTCAAGGGCTGGAGCCGAGCAAGGGGCGAAGGAGGTAGGGGCGTTGGGTGCGTTGTAGGTGCTGGGTCCCCGGTGACAGAGTGGATGCTCTAGGAAGGAGTTCATCCTATTATAGTCCATGTGTCGAGACCGCAAGAGGGTCGGGCCGGTTTGGGGGAGACACCCTCTTGCCCTACAACCTTTCGGCAGTATGTCACCGCGCTGAGGCTTCCATCCATGGCCCGGCCCGGCCCGCCTGGGCCAGCGTTCCCCTAGGAAGGGGGTAGAGAGTGGGGGGGGGGGGGCATGTGATCTCTCCCAGGCCAATGGGCGCAGCGGGCCAGAGTTTGGCAGCCCCAGCGCCCATCCATCACCCCCCAAACATTAGCATCACAAAGACACTTCAATCACCCTCAGCCCATCCATCTGAGAGTGACGGGGAAGCGTCAAAAACATCTTTCTTCAAAGACTTTTGGAAAGAAGGGACCAGAGGGAGGGGTGGGGGGAGTTTGAAGAATATTCAAGACTTTCCTCCCCTCCCAACCCCCAAGGCCTTCAAGAGGCTCCTGGGTTATTAGATTTAGACAAATTCGATCCAGCTGCCCCCCAACTCTTACCACATCCCCAAAGAGCCTTCCTCCCAAGGCCAAGGAGGTGGAGGTGGGAAACCAGCCTCCTTCTTTGGTGTGCCCACTCTGTGCTGCTTTCTGTCCCTCTGTGTGGGGCTGGTGGGCTGGGGACATGCCATACGGGTGAGGTGAGGAGTGTTGTCTTGGGCCAAATGGAGGATGGGGTAAAGGGGAAACAAACGCCTAAGGGTGTGAGGCAGAGTCTAGACTCTAGATGAAGAATTCACCCAGTGTGGGGTGGGAAAATGGCATTTCAGCCAGCCAGGCAAGGCCACAGACATACGTGAGGAGGAGAAAAGCCCTGTTCCTGACTCCATCTCTCCGCCTACATGCGCTCTCCTCATTCACACATCCATTCCTCTCCCTCAGCCTCTCTTTATATTCTCTCTGTCTCAATCCATCTCTCCCTTCGTCCATCTCTCTCCATATTTATATTTGTTCCCTGCCTATCCATCAACTCATCTCTCTAGATATATTTATCCTCTCGCTAGCCATCCATAGCTGTAGCTGGCTCACTCACTCAGACTTAAATAACTCCCTGCATCTCTCCAGAGAGCCACAATGAGCACAGAGGTGGGTGGTTTACTGGAGGATAAAGCAGAGGGGAAATTTTCCTTCTATTTCCGAAGTGTTTAGTGTAGACCCTGGACTCTCTGGGTCCTTCTTAGCTCCTCTTTCCTGCACTTGCTTTCATCTCCTTCCAAAAGAATAAAATAAAATCCCAAGCTCCAAATCAATCAACTCGATGCCTGAAACGATTATTCCTATTTTCCATGAACGTTCTAGAATCCATAAGGAGGGAGTTCTCACTCAGAGACAGAAGGCATTAGGGTGGAGACCCCGAGGCTTCTCATTGTAATGCTCAAGTGTCACCCCTTTCTGCCCCGTGCATCTGCTGGTTTCGGTTTGGAGTCAAGGGAACAGGAAGTGGCCCCCTCACTCTTTGCCATCCTGATGGGACTAGCCCAGGAGCCCATTGAGTCTCCTCCTACGGACTCCTCAGACAAGAGCGTGGTGCAATCCAACACCCACACTCATTTGTAACCTGTCAGGGTGTCTGCCGGGCCAGAGGCCTGAGGCTGGGGCTAGGGCAAGTCCAGGAGGGCAAGAGTTCAGGGAGGGATCTCTGTAAACAAGTGAGCTCAGGAGAGCCAGAGGAAGCAGGTGGGACAGGTCCAGAGAGAAACCATCACAGCTTCTCAGATTTCAAGGACCTGAAAAAGCTGGGTGAATACTCATCCCTCTGCAAGGGTCACCAGAGTGAGCTCATCTCCTCCTCGGGTTTGCCACTCTCCACCTCTGTGGGTCCCATTCTTCATCTTCCCCTCTCCTCTGGAGGGGGGCTCCAGTCAGTGTTGACTCACCAGCAGGCTGGCGGTGTTTTGTGCGTGTGGTGGTGGTTTTTCTTGTTCTGTTCTGTTTCCTTCCCTTCGATATTTGCCTCTCGTATTCTCTGTCTCTATCCCCTGGCCTTTCTCTTCTCTAATAACTGTGAGTCCCGCTTAGCTCCCAACTATGAAAGAGCTCAAAGCATTTCACAGGACCCTTGCCCCCTCCCCCTTCTCTCCCCTACTCTGCTGCAGACCCTGCTGCAGACCAGGACACGTTGGGGGTGGGGGCACCAGCTGGTAACTTCTTTAAGGGAGAGATGCAATGGGGGAGGGTGAGAGAATGTTCTCTGCCAAAGGGAAGAGGGCAGACAAAGGAAAGGAGGATGGGAATGGAAGGGTGGGGTGGCCTGCGGAAGGATCCCAGGGAAGAGAAAAGGGGTATTGAAGTTGGAAAAGCATATCTTTCTATTACTCTTTGGGGGAGGAGGGGTTAGAAATGTTCCCAGCTTTTCACTTTTCCCTGAAGTTCTCCAGACAGAAGGAGCCCTGTAAGGAAATCCAGAGTGGAGGATAGATGAAGCAGATGGAGTGTTCACTCTCTCTTCTAAGCCCAAATCTGAACCCGGCCTGGCTTGGACCAGGCTCCTCTGTCTCTGAGAGACTTTGGAATGACTCCACCATGGGCTCCTCTTCCCTCAACCCTGCCACCCTCTCTCCTGCCCTCGGACTAACTGGAACAACGTGAGATCCAAAGGAGGAGCTTGTGCCTAAAATGGCACAAGTCTCTCAGAGTTGGGGGAATTCAGTTCCCTGAGCAACAGGAATGGGATTTCCATGACTTGAAACCAGCTCCCTAGCAGCAGGCTGGGTTTGCAGTTGGAACAGCAGAGTCAAGAAGAAGACAGGACGGGCACACGGACATGCGTGCCTGAAGCCATACACTCAACTACTCGAGGCTAGCTTTGGCCTCGGTCTCCTAAATTCACTGTGTTCTCCAATTCCTCCCTGATCCTCAGCCCCTTCCCTTCTGTAGCAGAGACTGTAAAACTTTTCAGAATTCCTGCGGATCCTCTCAGCCTCAGCAGGAAGTACTGGGAAAACAAAGCAACTTGACTCCCTAAAGAAAAAGTTATCTCCCTACTTAAAAGCAGATGATCTGGGGCTGAGCCCCAGTGGCATAAGTGGTTGAGTGCGGGACTGCAGCCCGTGGGCTTGGCGGTTCAAATCCAGCGGCGGCTCTCAGGAGCTATGACCACCGGAAGGCAGTGATGCCCCCAAAAAACAAACAAAAAAAGCAGATGATCTGGCCTAGAGGCTCTATATTTCTTGTTAGACCCACAATTGAATGCAAAGCAACAACAACAACAGCCAAGAACTCATTGGAGTAGACAATAGGCTATAACATTTTCTGGTTGGATCAAGTCAACTCATCAAGGGGCTGGATGGCCCCAACACCCAGTGAAATAAAATTGATTTTACATATAGAGGACTAAACAGAAGAAGAATTTATTTAGACATGAACTTATCTTTGAGGGTTGATGGTCCTGACCACATTGGGAGTGCTGGGAAAGTGTTTTAGCCAGAGTTCTCTATATCAGATGTTTACACCTCCAATTATCACCCTCTCTGTAGAAGGCACTGCTTCAGCTAGGAGTTGCTTAGAACAATATGAACCTTTCAGTAGACCCAGAAGTGCCTCTGCTCAATTCAGATCTCTGGAATACATTTAAAGGCCAAACCTAGGACCAAAGGTTGAGGCTTAAGAACTAAAGGACGGGGCTGAGCCCCGGTGGCGTAGTGGTTGTGCGCGGGACTGCGGCCCACTGGGACGGAGGTTCGATTCCAGCAGTGGGGCTGGACCTCCTACTCCCACCACCGGAGAGCAGTGATGCCCCCCCCCAAATAAAAAAAGGAATTTTGGTGTTTGCTATGAGTTCGGTGGTTTAAACGCGTTCAATTTAAAGTATGGCCAAAAGGCTCTTTAGAAGCAAAGATGACAAGGTTTTATCTCACACACTTTGGACTTGTTATCAAGAGCAACCAGTCGGTGGAGAAGAGCATCATGCTTGGTAAAATGCAGGGTCAGTGAAAAAGAGGAAGACTCAGAATCAGACAGATTGACCCGGGGGCTGTGGCAATGGACTCAATGGTAAGGATCCTTATGAGACTGGCACGGGACTGGGCCGTGGTTTGTTGCGCTGTAGGTGGGGTCCAGATGAGCCAGAAATGACCAGGCGGGACCTAACAACCATAACAACCACAATTGAACTAGAAGCTATGTTAGTCCAAGAGAGAAGATAAGACCATGGCCGAAACATACTGCAATAGGAAAAGTACTAGGCTTGGGGTCAGAATACTTGGGTTCAAGTCCTTAATTGGCTTCTTGACCTTCGACAAGTTCCCTGGCCTCTGAGTCTCAGCCTTCTGCAATATGAAAGGGGCGTAACACTTCACTGCACTGCATTACTAGGAGAATTAAAACCAACATGGAAATGTAAATCATAGAGAACTCTATCAATGTATAGTAACGTTAGGCGCCCATTCTGAAATAGCATGAATCAGTCTTGCTTTAAAAATATAACTAGCGGGGCTGATTCCCGGTGGCGTAGTGGTTGTGTGCGGGACTGCGGCCCACTGGGATGGAGGTTCAGTTCCCGCTCACAGGAGCAAAGGCTGGGCCTCCTACTCCCACCACCAGGGCAGTGATGCCTAAAATAAATAAATAAATAAAAAATATAACTAGCGGGCTGAGCCCTGGTGGCGTAGTGGTTGTGCGCGGGACTGCGGCCCACTGGGACGGAGGTTCAATTCCAGCAGTGGGGCTGGGCTTCCTACTCCCATCACTGGAGAGCAGTGATGCCCCCCCAAAAAATATAACTAGCATATTAAAATATGGAAATATGTGGTGGAAGAATAACGTGCCAGATTCTCATGTCGCACATCACCATCTATTACACACTATGTCCTTTATCACATGCAAACTTTACTTGAAATTCAGAATGTGAACTGTCTTGGTAAAGAACTTTCTTCTATACAGAAGGATGTTTTGAAAACTGAAACCTACTATTTATGTCTATAAAAGAACTGGGTGTTCAAAATTTCAATCAAGTGTTTGAAATTATACATCTTTTCAAGTATTTGAGGAAGGTTTTCTAGGGAAGATATTTCCTCTCCTTCCTTAAGGGATTTAGCTTAACAGGGATAGGGTTGGGACTTGACTTCTATGATCCAGATAGAAATCCAGGCTATAAATGTTTATCTAGTGAAAACAAATCAGAGAGTTAGACAACTTTTTTAAACATAGGCAACCCTTGGCTGAGCCCTGGTGGCATAGTGGTTGTGTGCGGGACTGTAGTCCACCGGGTTGACAGTTCAAATCCAGCAGCAGCTCTCCAGGAGCAAGCCTGGGCTTCCTGCTCCCACCAGGGCAGTGATGCCATACACACACACACACACACACACACACACACATCAATGAATATAGGCAACTCTTTTGAAGAAAAAATGAATATAACAGGGAAGAATTGAAAGAAAGAGCTGTGTGATTTCATTGATTTTTCCCAAGTTTGGCATAGTTTTGGCCAAAATATCGACTTTAGAAAACTGATAAACACTGACCCACTGAACTTGTAGAGGAGTGATTTATCCCAACTGTGTTTTATCTTTAGTATTGGAGAGTAAGAGAAGGGCTCCTCCACTTTTCATTCCCTCCTTTAAGTTTGTTAGATTTCCTTCAGGCACAAAATATCTCTTCTAGGGAATTTTCTCTATAAGAGAAAATTTCCTGTTGCTACTGGAGAAAGAGACGCTGAATTCAGAGGCTTTAATACAAGTTAAATTGAAAGTGGGGCCAAAGGCTTCCTTTGGATTGTGAAGAAAGGGTTGGAGAAGGCTGGTGTCACAACTAACTTGGAAAAGTCAGTAAAGGATCTTTGGCATGTATTTGCCAAAGCAGGCAGGAAGGGGGTGATAAGGGCATCTTAGAGGCCATCTTCTACAAACCAAATCCCTAAGTTTGCTTGCACTGATATTTCAGAAAGATGTACAGAAAGGTCAATAAGTACTTTTCAGAGACTTGACCAGAAGAAGGTAGGAGTAGTCAGTCAACAGGCCTGTTGCAGGAGGCCTAGAATCTGTGTCCGTGATCTGACGCCTTGTGTCCAGATCAGAACCAACTAAAGGGAACTAGTCCAGTCTAGCGCACCCTGTCCAAGAGGAATTGGGGTGACAGTGTTGGCATGAAATGACCTACTCTTTTTATTTTCAAGGCAAAAATAAGCATAACCCAATGTTGGAAACGATGACAAAGGATAAAAGTCAGAGGAAACTGACCTAGGATACGTCTTAATAGTGATTTGTGTTACAGATCTGTTACCTGACACACAGCACTGCAATTCAGATGTGCTTTCTGGTAGGGGTTCTCTCTCTACTCATTTGAATACTGATTGGGGCCTGTTTGTGTACATATACGGGTGGACGTCTATTCAAGCGGCCTCACCAGCTCACAGGGAAAGAGACTCATTGCCAACACCAAGCAAGAGGTACCACCCCCATATAGGAGCACATTACACCAGCCAAAGTCGGTACTTAGTGCATTGTTTATGAAGACTAACACATCCACTTGGGGCATATATTGTTATGGAGTACATTGGAAACATTCGGTTCTCCCATTTATCTGACAGATGGGGAAACTGAGGTCCAAAAAACAAAACAGATCTATCCAGGCATTTCTCCTCTTTTTCTTCCTTCTCTTCACCCACTTCCATCTTCCTTTTAATGACTCAGGGTTATCATGATTGGAAATTACGTCTTTACTGTTTCGACAGCTTTGCTTTCACCGTCATATAAATGAGTCATTCTTCGTCAAAGAATGGCATTCTTCTTCGAAGCATGCCTCACCCAGAGCAGGGCAGACTGACCAGCAGCCTTCTGAGCTGCCCTTGAAACTGTCCTGTTTCCACCACAGCCAATTTATAACCAGTCTCCGTTAGAGACTACCCACAAAGAGGTCTGACCCAAGAACAGCTCTGCCCCGCCAAGGGCATGCTCAGATCAGGATGGCTTGTGAGTGTGAGTGTGGCTACCAAGCACTGCCCTCTAATCTGTCACCCCAAGGAGAGAAGATTCTGCCACCTTATCTTGGAACCACACCTTTTCCATTTCCTACTTTATACCCAGCTGGGAAGTCCTAGACTCAAGCAGGGTGGCCCAGAGATGCAAGGAGCTCATTTGAGACATGGGCATCTCCATCCTTCAGGAATCCCAAATTCTTAGCTCTCCCCTTGTGTTTGAAGGTGGGCTACGGGTTGGGGAGGAGAGCTTCCCTCGGGAAATGCATTGCTTCTTTGTTCTGCTGTGATGGCATCAGAGATGATACATTTTGTGGATTTGAGAAAGGAGAGAAAGATGTCTGTCCCAGAAGATTTCCAACCATCAACCAAAGGGGATGTTCCAGCTCCTGGATTGGGATTATTGAACCTGAAGGGCACTCAGGCATCAAACTCCTAGACCCTCCTTGACTATGGGGGGGGGAGGGATCAGGACACATGAAACTAGAGGCAGAAATGGTGATTCCCTACTTTGGGGGCTATTGTTCTGGTAGGAGAAGAAGAGATGACACCCGAGAGAGTGGATCAAAAATGCTTCCACAAAGGAGGAAGGCCTCCTCTCTGGGTTCTCAAACTCCAATGTGCACATGAATTACTTACAGAGCTGCTACTTGTAGATTGGGGTTCCTTAGGTCTGGGGTAAGGCCTGAGATTATGCCTCTCCAGCTAGCTCTCATTCACAGACAGGGGATCCCACACCCCGCCACCTCCACCACCCCCACTGGATAGCAAGGCCAAAGAAGGGAAGCGTGAGAGGCTCCCAGCTATTGCCCCTAATTATTGTCCAAAGCCATGATCTCAGGGTAGGAATTCTCCCCTAGCAGTGCAGAGCTGGTATTTTGGGACATTGGGGAAGGATGCTAGCCCTGAAAATGGTCAATGTAGTAGGCTTCTCCTTGCATCCTGGCTGTTTGCAACCACTTGCTATAGCTGAAAGAGCATTTTTAATTAAATGAAATTATCTAGTTTGGCTGTCCATAGAAATCAAAGTCTCCGGCTGCAACGTCTATTTCATTTTGCTAGTGGAGAGATGGCTTATGTGCTGTGAGTTTTAAGATATGAAACACTGCCTGTGGGCATATTTTATGGAGGAATAAACACAGAGCCCAATGAGATGTATTGTGTGGTTTTAATATATTGTATATTTACTTATTTATGGGGAAAATAAACACCCAAGCCAATAAGCTGTGTATTATTACTTTAATATCTTGAATTTATTTCACACCTATATATTTTATGAGGGAAAATAAAGTAATAAGATACACGATATTATTATACTAACACATCTAATTGTTCTATATTAATTTATTTATGAGAGAAATAAGTCCAATTTAACATGACATAAGATTATTTAATGCAGGAGATGCATTCTATATTAAAACAGTTTAAGGGATAAAATTTCAGCTAAATAAGATGTGTGTACTTCCCACAATAAGGGGCCTGTTAGGACATGCATGTGTGTGATTATGCAAGGGCTGGCCTTGTCCTGTATGGCACCACACATGTTGGCTCCCGCTTTAGCCTGACAGTCGCTGCGGTCCAGGTGCCTGATGCTCCCCACCCCGTCCTGCTGGTCCAGGGGAAGATCTGCGAGGCCCAGGAAATAAACTGCTTTTTGAGCGCGGCGGCATCTGTCGCAGAGGGAGCCCCGCGGTGTCTGTTTCAGAATTGGAGAAAATATTGCATAAACCCAAGGAGGATGGATGGCTTCCTGGGGCCGCTTAAATCTGCGTTTCCCCAGAATAACGCGGGAGGCAGGAGGCCGTGGGGGTGCAGGGCGGGCAGGGTGCGGCAGGCGGTGGGAGAGGGTGCTGGTGTGTGCACAGTGCGGTCGCTGGCCAGGGTGGGCGTAGGCGGGGCTGCATTCGGAGACCGCTCTTACTGGGCTTCAAACCCCGGAGCCACGGCGCTCCAGGCCGGCCCGGCCAGGCCACCCAGCCCGGGCGCAGCCCCGCGGTCTCCCCCTGCGCTCCCGCACCCGGGCCTGTCCTGCCACCTCGCAGCCGCAGCCTCCCCGGGTTTAAAATCAAAAGCCAAACCAAAAACAAAAACAAGCAAACACACAAAAAAAGCCGAGAGGAAGCCTCGTGCCCCGCGGCTTCCTCCGCGTCCGCTCCATCTGGCAGGAGGGAGGGGGCGGGTCCCCTGGGCCCGACCCAGCGCACCTCCAAGTGGCTGTCATGGCGGCCACAGTCGCTTTCCTCGCCCTCCCCGCAGCCGGGCCCCAGCGCCATTTTGAGCATCTTCCCGGCTCCCCTGGCTCCCCCCCTCCGCCCTCCGCCCGCCTCCGCCTTCTTCCGTCCCGCAGGCTGAGCGCCCCTCGCCGCCGTCCGGGCAGCCACCGGCCGTGGACCCGGCAGTCTCGAACGCGACCCCCGGGCGGCGGGCAGCGCCCGGGATGGGCCTTGGACAGGGCCACGCTGCTCCCTCGCCCCCCCACCCCGGGAGGCGGTCCCCACCCCCGCCCCAGGATGCCGCAGGACCCCAGGAGCCCCGCGCCCCAGCACCAGGCCTAGGGCACCGATGGGGAAACCTGGGGAGCCCCCGGCCCGCCCGTCTCTCTGCACCCCCTCGCCAGCCCGCAGCACCCTCACGGCCCAGCAGCCCATCTTCAGACCTTAGCCCCCGACACCCACTCCGGGTCAAGGGCCTTTGGTTGTGAGCTGGGGAGCTGACGGCGCTCGAGTGTAAACAAAAAACGGGGAGAGGCAGTGACCAAGTGGGGACTCCATACCCTGGTGGCTTTGGGGAGGTGGGGTGGCGCATCCCACCACTCCCTGAAACCTCCTTTTCAGCGAATGCTAAGGCGAAGCCTGGCTTAGGGGTGCGGTGGGGGTGAGTAGAGGGGCTGGGTCCCAACACAATCATTTACTCGTTTTCGTATTATAAAGACATTTATTTAACCTATGAAAATAATGTACAATAAATACTTTCCCCTTTTCCTATTATTAAAGAATTTTCATAAATAATCTACGGTCTAAAACTTAAAAAAAAGGAAAATAGATCCCTCTAGCTCTTTATTTTTTAAGAAAGCCTCCCTCCCCCCACCCCCACCCTTTGCCCTAGAGCTTCGTTATTCCTGAGATTTCGTTGGAACGAGTCTGCCAAACGGAATTTTTCTGTGTGGGTTTTCAAAAGAAGCCCCACGCCCAGTGTTTTTTGAGGAAAAAAAAAGGGGGGTGGTTGGAGATGAGACGCTAATTCAAGAATACCTGAAGTTTAGCAAAACACATACATAGGTCTATGGGCCTGTGGGGGGTGCGTGTGCCTGCGGGCCCGGGCGGGGTTAGGGGAACTGCAGGTCGATGGCACAGAGCGTGCTGGTGAAGAAGTCCAGCTCCTCCTCGGAGAAGGGCACCGGGCTGTCCAGCGAGCCCTGCAGGCCGGGCGAGAGGCCCCCCGCCAGCTGCAGGCAGGAGTCGGCCGCGAAGACGTCCAGGTCGGGCAGGAAGGGCAGATCGTGCTGCTCCGCGAAGGCTTCTTCGCGCCACGCCTCGGGCTCCGACTCCAGCCCCGCGGCCTCGCGCAGCGCGCAGTCCCGGCGTCGGGCCCCCGCGCCCTCCCCGCCGGCCGGCCCGGCCCCCGGCCCCGCGGCGCGCTCTTGCCCGGGGGCGCCGTCGGGGGGCGGGGGCCGGCCGGCTTCGCGAGCGGCGCGCGGGGCGCCGGGCCCGGCCGGGCTGGCCGCGGGCTCGTCGGCGGGGTCGCCCGCGTCCTCCGGGAACCCCGGGCCGGCCGGCTCGCCGTCGGGCGGCTCGCGGTGCTGCGTCTGGCGCTTGTGCTTCATGCGGCGGTTCTGGAACCAGACTTTGACCTGCCTCTCGGTGAGGTCGAGCAGGGCGGCGATCTCCACGCGGCGCGGCCGGCACAGGTACTTGTTGAAGTGGAACTCCTTCTCCAGCTCCAGCAGCTGCGTGTTGGTGTAAGCCGTGCGCAACCGGCGCGCCCCGCCGCCGCCGCCGCCGCCGCCGGCCTCCGGGGGCCCCGGGCCATCTGCCGGGGAAAGCGGGGGCGGGGAGGGGGGGGCGTCAACGCGGCCCGCGACCTCCGCCCACCCTCGGGGCAGCGCAGTCAAAGGCCACCCCGGCGCCCGCCCGGCTCCGCGGTCCCCTTCTCCCTCCCCGCAGCGAGGCCGCCCGCCCCCGCCGCGCCCCGGCTTCTCCCCTCTGGCCAGCCCGGGTCAGGGCCAGCGTTCCGAGAGCCGCCCACGGGCTGTGCAGGAGGTAGGGGCGGCCTCTGGAGCCCAGAACCCCCCGGCCCTCTCCCGAACCCTCCGAGTGGACCCCGCAATTCGGCACTTTCCAAGTCAAGCCGCGGAGAGGGTTGCGAAAGAGGCCCCCCCTCCCATTTTCTCTCTAGCTCTCCTAGGACCGGAGGGGGGTGGAGGAGAGAGGGGATGGTAAGGAGCGTCTCGCCTCGGGCCCCAGGGGCCATCCCAGCCGCCCCACGTTCCTGCCCCTGCCCAGGTACGGGGGTCCTTTTTCTTCTAGTGGAGACTGGCGAACAACACTCCTCCGACCATGCTCCCCACGAATCCGCTGGGGGAGAGGGGGGCAGTGAACGCGGCCAGCGGCCAGGCCTGAACCCCCTCGGGAGCCTGCTGCCCTACCCCTGGAATCCAGGGCAGCAAGAACCCCAACAGGCTCTCAGCCCCATTTCTTACCTCCCCCACTCCTCGTTCTGCCTTGCTGTGCCCGTCGCCCGTCACCCCACCCCCACCGCCACCCCACCTACGGACCTGCTGACGACCCGACCCCCGAGGCCGCGACGGAGGAGGCGGCCAGGGAAGGAGACGTGGCGCCTTGGCTGGGCTTCTTGGCGGATTTCTTCTCCTTCATCCAGGGGAACTCCGGGGCTGGGGAGGCGGCGGGGAGCGGCGGCGGCGGCGGCGGCGGCAGAGCGGGCCCATCTTCGGCTTGCTTTTGGCTCCCGGGTCTCTGAAGGGTGGAGGCGCTGGGCTGGAGACTGGGGAAGGTTTGCTGGAAAGGAGGAGGAGGAGGAATGAATGTCGACTCCTTGATTGATGAAGTTTGAAATGTCTCCAAGACAGCAGGGAAGGAAGTCAAGCACTCGGCAAGCGATGGCTGGCTGTTTATAAACCCGATCTCCCTCTCAAATTCAAAATTCATGGCTTTCAATGGTGGGGGAGGGGGCCTGCTGGGGGGGGGCGTCAGGAGGGAGGATCGGAAGGAACCCCCCCTCCTGCCCCCCCCAAGTTTCTGTGATGGAGCGATTTTGGGAGGGGGAGATTTCGCTCACTCCTCTCTTTCCCTCTCTCTCTTTTTCTTTCTTTTTTTTTTTTTTTAATTTTGGGCCTTTATAATTGTATATTGCTGATAAATACAAGCGTATGGGGACTCTCTCTATTAAACCCAGTACTCTGGCGAAATTGCAGGGAATTCATGGTCACGGGACTGGCCTCGGCCAATCGCTCGCCTGGGCCTGGTGGAAAACAGAGAGCATTATTTGCTTTAATTGATTCAAAAACTCCAGAGGACCGAGACCTGGACACCACAAGCCCCCAGTTCTACACCCGCGCTTCCTTCTTCACACCTCCTGCCCCCTGAACCTCCCTTTCTCCCCAAAGCTGGAGTCATCCATTCCCCACCCCGCCCCCATCACTGGCAGAGGTTGAGTGATCCTGCAGGCCTGGGAAAGAAGCTGATCAGAAGGGAGAGACCCTCTTGTTTTCCAAACGTTGTTTAATTCCGCAAATTGATGTTTTATTTGGAGCGTCCACAGTAGACCTCTTCCGGCTCTCCCCCACCACCAAAAAGAGATGTGTGGGATCTCGATCTGGGAGGAAGAGGAAGTTGAAAGAGGTTTGCAAGGGCTAGGGAAAGGTCAGTGTTAAGGTGCACATAAGGAAGAGGGGAGACTTACAACCATCAGCACCACTGTGCCCTTCCCACCTACCCCCAAAGCAGCAGTTAAATCTTGGAAACACTGAGTGACGCAGAGAACAGAGCTGGATGGTAGGGGGCCGAGTATGGGCCTCCGGCCTTCACATCTATGTAGTCTGGGTTTTCTTCTATGCCCAGAGGTTTTGGACCACCTTACACCCACCTGCCTTCCTCATCTGGACCTATCCACAGCCCTTCAGCTGCCTGCACACGTTTGCACTCACCCTAACCTCAAGGGCGTCCGTCTGCAGGCCCAATAAACAGGCATCAAGAGGCTTCACTTCAAGCACTCTGCAAAGCTGGAAACTCCCGTGTGTGTGTGTGTGTGTGTGTGTGTGTGTGTGTGTGTGTGTGTGTGTGTGTGTGTTTGGTTCGGGTGTTTTACTCCTCACGGGCAAAGAGGCACCCCATCCCCGTTCGTTTTCTGCCATTCTTTTTCAAGCCCTGGCCAAAAAAGAACTGTCTGCAGATGAAGAGGGTGAAGTAATGCCCACTGAGAAAATATTGCATTTCTGGTCCCTCCAGGATAAATGGGCGGGTGGGGGAGGGCTTGTTATTGTGTTGTTTTGAGGGGACCCACAGAATCAACTTTAGGGAGCACCGACTGCCGTTTCCCGGAGAGGGGAGAGGACAAGCAAGCAGGCCCCAAGCAATTGGTGGGAAACTAGACCTCCAAGCAGAAAATGAAAAGTCGATCTGGGGGAAGATTTTTAAATAAGTGGGTCAGAGGGACGGAGAGGAGATGAGGCGATCAATCTTAGCCCCTTGACAGCTCCCTCCGATTGCATCAAAGAATTTGGCTCTTTGGGAAAGCAGAGGCAACAGCCGAAATTCTACATGGCTTTAAAAGACCCAAGACCCGGGCGGGGTGGGGGCGGGGTGGGGGGTTTACCAAAAGAGAAAGGTGATTCTGGGAGAGCAGGCAAACAGATGGGGAATAGGGACCGAGGGAAGGGCGCTAAGTTGGATGGAAAGTTTGTCTGGCGAACTCCCACGCCTCTGGCCTCCCCTCCCCCTCCTCACTCTGCCGCCCAGCCTGGAGGAGAAGGCGGTTAGCAGAGAAATGGCAGCCGGGCGCTGGAGCTAGAAAGTTTCTGTCACTGTAACATCCGCGTGGGTGGTGGTGAGTATTTAAAAAGGACAGAGCGGTCTGAGAAGAAGGGTGGGGGCGGCAGGGAGCCAGGGTGGAGAAAGGGGAGTCTGAGATGGGAAC
Source organism: Nesogale talazaci (assembly GCA_004026705.1). NCBI lineage: Eukaryota > Metazoa > Chordata > Mammalia > Afrosoricida > Tenrecidae > Nesogale > Nesogale talazaci. The sequence continues at coordinate 21,653 of PVJH01021109.1, forward strand.
TGCTGGGCAGGGGAGGCAGTCTCTGGTAGGCTTAACACTGGGCCAGCTTTGTGTTCAGAGGATGTGCTTGGGGACCTGGGTGGACACAGGGGAAGCTGAGTACTAACTGGCTGGGAGCTGTGCAGGGAGGCCTCAGTGGTGGGGCGGGGGGGGGGGTTTCCCACCCTGTCTAGCCCCCTGAGAAGTCCTGCAATGTTTGAACAGACTCCACTGGCGTTGAAGCCACTCCAGCTGGCTGCCAGCCTCCACTGGCCCTTCAGGAAATACAGCTCTCTCTAACCCTCACTGACAGATTTTACAGCCCGATTAGAGAACTGGGTGTTAAAGGGGGCCCAGAAAGACCTTCTTCCTAGAGATAGCGCTGCTTCCTCCCTCCCCCACCCCCACCCCCAAACCCTCCAGATACTTGACCCACACCATCCACTGCTGAGCTGGGAGCCTGGAATCCCTCAGAGAGAAAGATGGGTGCAGGGACACCAAGTCACAGTGACCCTTCTTTGAGCTGCCAATCCAGGTTTGGGTCAAAGCTCTGGTTTTCCAACTCGAACTGAATGCTTCCTCTTGGCCTCCCACGCTCTACAGCTAGATAAATAATCAATCCACCACCACCACCACCACCCCCAGTCAAGCATGGCATTTTATCTAGTTACATCATCCAGAAAGTGTTATTCTGGTGAGAGGAAGAGAGAGGGAGGGAAGGAGGGAGGGACAGAAGAAGGAAGGAAGGAGGGAGGGAGGGAGGGAAGGAAGGAAGGAAGACTTGTGAGCCTGATTTGATCCCAATCAAACTTTGCATATGCTTATGCCTTTACATTATGCTCCGACCCAATGCTACATTGGTCTGGTGAAAATTCTAGTTGGGGGTGATGGCGGGTGGGGGTGGAGATGGGAGAATCCAGGTTGCTCTCTTATTGATATTTATTGTTGCATAAAAACTGTAATGACTGACCTTGGACTGCCAGGATGCAACATAAACATGAAAACCAGCTCTGGCTTTAAGGCCCAGGGCCTGGGATGATTCTCAATGCCGCGGTTTACGCCCCCGCCCCCCAATAGCTTCCACCAAATATATGCCCCTAATGAAGCAATGCCGAGCATCGCTTACCATCAGAATTATGCAACTCTTCAGCAAGCAGCCATCTCTTTCAACGAATTAGCTCCATATTTCAGCCGCCCTGTCTCTTCCCGCTTATCGGCGGCGGCGGCAGTGACATTTCATCTTTGACAGACCTTCTCTATCCTCGCTCCCCTGTGATAAAACTTTGATGGAACCACGCACGACTAAGAAATGAAGTTTTCCCAGGGACTGTGGAAACAGCAGGCTATTAGCCCGGGGACCATTTTATTCACTCTTGGATTCTAAGGGCTTCCTCCACTCTCCTCTCCCAGACTGAGGAAAGCAAACGTCCCCGCCCCGGCCCCCACCCCGCCACCCCCGTCTTATTTAGTGATTTAATTTCACTTTAATGTTAAGGTTTGACCTGAGAAGTCTAGGCCTCCGTTGGGTGGGCTTTGGAGGATTTTTTTGTTTTAAATTAATCATTTTCCTTTGTTTTCATTTTAGACCCAATGGTGGTTGGGCTTCAGGTCACGTGACGACTTCTTTGTCGCTCCGGAAGAGGACTGTGAAGTTTAGGTTGGAAGAAAGAGCAGTGGGCCAGATTGTCGTTGCCCTGGCTGTTAGGTGGCAATAGGGGACCAGGGTGATCACAGAGGTAGTGGCCTGGGGGAGCAGACAAAGATCAGTGAGGGAAACTGGGGGGGGGGGGGGGGGGCGCGGTGCACAGAGCCCCACAGAAATCCCTACAGAGCCACCCCATCAACTTGCTACTTAGATCTTAGCGAAAGCGGTTGGAGGAATGCTCCAGAAGTAGCAGGGGTGAGAAAAACCGGATTTCAAGCTGAGGCCTAGAAGGGAAAAGAGGTACAGAGCACTGGGCACTGAGGTCAGCAGTGGTGTTTTGAAAGGCCAGCTTCCCAGTGAGGGGCAGTGGGCAGTGGAGCAGCCTGGATCTTCCAGCTGAATTGGACCACGAGGACAAGATAAAATAGATAACAGAAAGTTTATTTAAGAATTGCTCCACAGACAACCCTTGTAAGTGAAGAGAAATGTAACTACAAAGAACAAAGAAAGTTCCAAGAGAGAATTCGCTCTAATTCTACAAATTCAGGACGATACAGTGACAAGTAGGAGCTGAGTTCATGCCTTTTAAACTAATTACAATTGTTCATAAGTACGCGTTGAACATAAATCTACAACTCTTTTCTAGAGTACAATAAGAACTAAAATAGCTGCTTTTACATGACAGAAAACACAACGTCCTTTATAACAATACTAAAAAAGTAACCATTTTTTTTCCTTTCTTCCCTCATAAATACATAATGTGGGGGGATAAATAATACAAAATGAAAATATTTTAACAGGCTATAACCAATAAATATATATGAAAATGTTCACTAGAACACACGCTTTTTGAGCGACGCTGGGCTCCTGCAGGCCCAGGCACCTCTCACAGTTGTTTTTATATCCATTAAAATGTAAACTCTAAGTGCAACCAAAGTGTCCTGTCAAAGGTGGGGGAGCTGGGCTCACAGGCCAAGCTGCAGCCCCGGCCTGGGACAGACAGTTTGTTCAAATATACCCTGTTTTCACGTTAAGAGAATAACAGAAGAAAAGAAAGAGTGGAGAACCCCGTGTCACCGAGAGTTTTCAATGGAGAGAGGGGGGTGGACCTGGAGCCCCGGGCAGGAGGTGGTAGATGAGCAAGTCTTTAGTCCTCACTACTTGCCTGCCTCCCAATTTTTATGTAAAGGGGAAAAAAAATATATATCGATTTATAATATAGGCAGCTCTGACTTTCAGGCCCTCTCACCATCCCTGAGCCCTCTGAAAACTGTCATCAAGGGTGGGGGTGGGTGGGTGTAAGTGACAATGTCCTAAAGCAGAAACATCTGGGCTAGAAATGGAGGTGGTTACCCCACTAAACCTCAGAGACATGGGAACTCGAGGAGGCGCCTGGGAAGCAGGTAGGGAGGATGTTTTGTGCCCTTGCATTTGAAATATGCTTTGTTTTGCTTTTAAAGAGAATTGAGAGGGGGGAAAAAGTCAAGTGGTGGAAGACTCGCTCACGGGGATGGAAGGAAGGTATGTTGGTTGGTGGGTGATGGCCTAGCCATCTTGTCTGGTTTCTGTTTTGTTTCCTGTCCTGTGCTTCTCTACCTCATTTTCCCAATTCCTCTTCCTCTTCCCCACACCCCAGAGTAGAATTCCAACTGGGAGTGCTGGAGCCCTGGCCTTGATGGGGTCATCACCAATTGGCTGTGACTCCTTTCCCATGGGCCCATGGAAGTGGAGACCGGAGGGCTGAAGACCATCTTGGCTGGGCAAGGGGAGAGGCTTAAGCCCATTCTTCTCAGGGAGTCTCACTCCTGCCTCTTGCCCTCCTCCTCCTCCTCCGGCCCTCCCGGATCTGCCTTACCCCCCCCCCCCAGCTCCACAACCCAAGGGCTGGCCCACTGCCCCCTGGTCCCCTCCCCCCCCCCACCGTCCACCCACTCCCATCACAGGTGTGTTAACTTGGGCGCTTCTTGGATTCTACCCTGAGGAGGAGGCGCGTGGTGAGAGGAGAGGTCTGTGTAGGTGGGATGGGGGTCACAGGGTCCGTGGTGCTGGCTGGGGGCCATCGGGGGCGCCCCGTTGTAGTCCAGGTTCCCCGAGGGGTGGTGGGCCAGGTGGTTGAGGCCGTAGAGGGAGGGGCCGGCAGGGGGCGGCAGCGGATCCGCGTAGCCGCCCCCGCCCACGTACACCGGGCTGCCCTGCATGGTGGGCGTCCCGTAGGCGGCCCCGTTGGCTTGGAGCACGTGGGGCTCGTAGTCGGGCGGCGCCGGCGTCGGCGGGTACTTCTGCGGGGCGCCGCAGCCCTTGAGAGGGGGCTGGTAGTTGGAGGGCAGCGCGTAGGCATTCTGGTGGGCTTTGCCGAAGGCGGGCGGGGACGGGCTCTCGTAGCTGGGAGTCAGGGGGTGTAAGGCGTTCAGGAAGCCGGCGCCCGACTGCAGGGGCTGCGGGGGGCTGCCGGCGGGCGAGGGGCCCCCTGAGGAGGAGGCCAGCCCCTTGGCCTTCTGGTCCTTCTTGTACTTCATGCGCCGGTTCTGGAACCAGATCTTGATCTGGCGCTCGCTGAGGTTCAGCAGGTTGGCCATCTCCACGCGGCGCGGCCGGCACAGGTAGCGGTTGAAGTGGAACTCCTTCTCCAGCTCCACCAGCTGCGCGCTCGTGTACGCCGTCCGCGCCCGCTTCGACGCCGCCGACCCCGGGGGGCTCTTGTCCCCTCCCCCGCCGCCGCCGCCGCCGCCGCCGCCGCCGCCGCCGCCGCAACCCTCTGCCGGATCCGAGGGGGAGGAGGGAGAAGGGGAGAAAATGAAATAAAAGATAATTACTGAACACGCCGAAATTGAATGCATCGTTTCTTAATAAATCCAGGCCTGGACTCGGAGCCCCCGCCGCCGCCCTCCCCCTTCGCGTCCCCGCCTCCTCTCGCCCCCCCCCTCCCCCGCCCGTCGTATTAGCGGACACTCTATAATAGTGGCATTTATTAAGAGACCTGTTCTCCTCTCGCTGCCCCAGCTTATGAAAATTTGATCATGTCACGCAGACACAGCTGCATGGCCATTTATTTAGGGCTGGCTTTTCTGGCGCGCTTTCTCCCCTTCTCCCCAATTCCAGGTCTGGGAAGCCTGGCCTGTTTCCCCTTTCCTAGGGGCGGGGTGGGGGTGGGGGTTGAGGGTGGCCAAGGAGACCTCTGGGGGGAACCTGGACGCCCCTGGGTAGAGGCCTGAGATGTGGCGCGAAAGGGCCACGGTGCCTTGAGGCCCGCCCCGGGGCTGCCGGGCGGTGGTGATTAATACCCGTAGTAATCATACTTAATACGACAACGTGGGCGGCGCGGCTGCCTCTCTGGGGCCCGGCCCAGGCCTCCCGGAGCACTCGGAGTTGGGTGGGGAGGGGGGGGAGCTGTTGGCAGGAGGTCAGGGGTCATCCGGTGGCGAGGGGGGGGGTATGGGGGGGGGAATGTGCTGCCACCGCCCACGCTGCCAGAGGCGGCTCCCCAGCCCTGCACCCTGGGCCGCCGCCGTCGCGAGGGCGCCGAGGGGCTGGGTGCTAGAATAACAGTGGCATTCCTGGCCCGGACAAAAGCGGACGCAGAGCAAGTCAGAGAGCTGGTACCTGTGCCGGGGGAGCTGCTTTTCAGCTTGGCCGTTTGCCTCGACTCTTTCATCCAGGGGAATATCTGTTTGGTGAGGGTGGCGTTGGAGCCGGGGCCGCACTTGGGGGGGCCGCTTTTGCCGGGCCCGCCCGCATGATTGCTGTTGCTAGTGGCACTGGTGGGCGCGGCGCTGGGCGGGGGCGAGCCGGGCGGGGCAGGCAGGGGCTCGGGGGCCAGGCCGGGCCTCATGCAGCTGCCGTTGAGCTCCTTGCTCTTGGCATGTGGGGTGGCGTTGCCCAGGGACTGCAGGGAGCACGCTGAGCGCTGATAGTCGCCCTCCAGGTGCGTGGCCGCCTGAAAGGGGGGCTGGGGGGGCCCGTCGTAGCCGAAGCCATTGCTGCCTGGGTACGAGGAGTAGCCTCCGAAGAGCGCAGCCGCCGTGGTGTCGTAGTAGGTGGCTTTCTGCATCGCTGGGCGAGGCCCGGGCAGTGGGTGGCAACTTGCAAGGGCCTGATACCCTCACGACCGGACATTGGCACCCCTGGGGGGGTCACGTGACACGCCGGACACCCCCCCCTTCCCTCTCTGCCCCCCTCCTCCCGGGGTCTGCTCCAAGCGGCTGACCTGTGGGGCGAGAGAAGAGACACAAGGGGGGAGAAGAAGACGGGACTCGAATCCATCTTAGGAACTGAAAAAGGAGCTGACATCAATGGGGGTTTCTTCCCCCTGACCGACCCCAACGTCGCCGACGCTGACCTGATGCCAAGAATGCCGCTTTCCGGACCTGAAGTGGCCAGTCCTGATTTCCCAGCGTTCGATTTAAAGGAAAGGGCCCACTCAGGTTTTCATTTCTATTTCACTAAAATAAGGAGACTACTCCGGGAGGCGTCCTAGGTGTAGAACCGGCCACCACCAGATCCATTGCTTCTCCCCTGCCTGCACACTAGCCCCTGACCTCTCCTCCTCCTCCCCTCCGCCCCCCCCACCCCACTCTGCCATAGGGTGGTTTAAGGAGGGGGGGCTGATAGGAGACTCCAAAATAAAAGCGTCATCAGCCCTCTCTTTGGCACTGAGAGGCCTCTCTGCCTCCTTTCTCTGCTTCTCTCCTCCCTTGCTCATCTAGATTGCCTTACCCAGGCTGAGTGCAGCCTCCCAGACAGCCAGACAAGCAGAGGACCAACAGAGACGGGAGGGGAGGGGCTCTTCTATGAGGGACCCTCTCCTTCCCCTCCTGAAGACAACCACCACAAACAGCCTGACCAAGAAACTTCCAGAAGCTTTTTAACCTGCCAAGCCAACAAGTCTCTTCCAAAGCCCTCTAGGCAGGTACTACCATCTTTCTTCTGACCCTGCTGAGTCCAGCCTGCAGCCCCCCCCACCCCAAAACACACACAAACACACACACCAGCTAGCCAGCCCCCCTGGAGTCCCCAAATGGAGTGAAATCTTTTGGCTTTTCCCAACTGCCTGCTTAGTGCACCATTTGGCTAAAGTCGTGCCTCTCCTTTGCTGCTTCCCCCACCCACTTCATTCCCCCCCCCTTCCCTTGACAATCTGTTTTCTTTGAATTCTCCAAAAGAAGAGAGGACTAGAGAAAGAATTGGGGGGGGGCCTAATATTCTGGCCAAACTTTTCTACCAAGAGGCCTGCAAAGTGCTCTTTAAGAGAAAAGTATTCCCTAGAAGAAGAAAAAAGTCAACAAAACAATGCGAACCATATTAGTCACTGGTATGAAAGCAGAGGGAATCCCTGTTTACTAGGGTTTTCCAGGGCAAGAAGGGGAGACAAAACAATCACTATTTTTATGCAGGGTTTTTTCCCTTTCCTTTCAAATCTTCCAGAAAAATAAAGTTCCAAGCTGTCAAAAGATTTTGTGAATTGTTCTGAAACTTCTGAAGACTTTGTTCTCTGGGACTTCCCCAAGTCTAACTCGCCACAGTCTGGCCCTCTTTTCTGACTGGTGTGTGTGAGAAACCCTTCCATCTCCTTCAGCCCAGGTGGTGAGGCCCAGAAGAAAACTTTTCTGAAAACAGAGAACTAAAATATCAGGAGGGCAGGTGAGGAAGTCCCTCCCACACATAAATCCCCATTTTAATGACACAGATTTACACTCAAAAGGGAGCGGGTGGGGGGGAGCCCCCATCCCCATTGATTTCTGGGAAGGTTTGTTTCTGGGAAATACACACGGGTCTGCCGAGCAGCAGGTCTTCCCAGGGAGCACTGGGGTTCAATTGCCCAGGCTGACCCACTCCCTTTATTATTATTACCATGAGCCTCTGATGATTTCACCAAAATTAGCTTCTGAGCAGTCCTGGCTGAAGGAGGAATTAATTAACAGACATCCGTTGAGTTTGTTATTAATAGATAGAGAAGAGAATGAAATAAAAACGTTGGAGGGGGTTGGCTGGCTGGGCCCTAGCTTTATTTAGTCTCATGATTGTTACAGCAATAATAATGACGATGATCATGATAATAAAACAATAATTTGACTAGACGCCTGGGGCTGCAATCCCGGTCGCTCCCCCCCCACCCCACCTCCGCCCCCTGCAAGAAACCCCAAGCCCTGGCAGGACTGAGGCCGGGCGAGTGTGGGAACCAAAGAGCCAGAGAGACCTGGTGGGAAAGAATGGGACTCCGCCGGCAGCCAGACGCGGCCGGGAAGGTTTGCGCACGGGGTTCGCCCCCGGCTGTCGCCGCCGGGCTGTCTCGGGCCGCCGCAGCCGCAGGCGGCCGGCGTTAGGGTACCCGCCGCCCGCCGGCCGGCCGCTGCCAGGCCCCAGGAGCCGCCGAGAAAGCCATCCGGACGCCGAGACGCTCAGAGGCTGCCGGTTCCGAGCGCGCCGGGCCGGCCGAGGACCGAGCCCCGCTGGCGGCAGCAAGTTTGGGCGCCGAAGGTAACCGAATTAAAAGGCGCCTTCGCAACTCCGCTCCGGGACTTTGCGGGGGGCCGTGGCCTGGGCCCGGGGGGGGGGGGGGGCGCGCCCAGGCCGGGCGGAGGAGACCTTGGAAAGAGGGAGTGATGCCCAAGGAATCGGGAATCTGGGGGATCCAGAAGAGGGGGTGGGGAGCGGTTCCACCGAGCCAGACACGTCTCTATCCCTTGCCTCCATGTTGGAAAAATTCAGGCTCCATATGGCTCCTCGGGCGGGAAGGAGGGAGGGAGTTGGTGGCGCCCGGCTTTCCCCCCCGGGGTCTCGCTGGAGAAGAGAGGTGAGCTTCTCCCCAAGAACCTCACCCTGCCAGGCAGGCCCCCCCCTCCCAGGAGAGCCGGGGAGGGTAACAATAGCTGGGGAACCCCCCCCACCCACCCAACGCCCCACAGGCCACCTTCCAGGATCTAAAAATATTAAAGGGAGAAAAATAAAAGAAGGAGAAAGACCCGGGGAGGTTAAGCGCTTCTTGGCAGCCCGGGGAAATTCCGCCCCGGCGCTGGCTGCTGGAAGAAAAGAGGGGAGAAAAGGAGAGAAGCAGCACGCCAGAGGGAGAGAGAGGGAGAGGGAGAGAGGGAGAGAGAGAGAGGGAGGGAGGGAGGGAGAGAGAGAGGGAGAGAGAGAGAGAGAGAGAGTCGCTGCGTGGAAGGAAGCTTAAAGCTTGTGAACTCTTCTTGAACCGAGATTGGAGTCATATGGGCCATAAATCATTGAGACATACTCTCCGCCATTCACAAACTGATAGCCTATTTCAGCCCAGCTTACCTTAGCCACCGACGAGGGGAGAACAGGCAGACATAATATATATTCACATCGAGCCCCAGCGCGAGCGGCAGGCGAGAAATCTCCCCTCCTTGAAGGCAAAGGGAAAAAAAGACCACTGTTTAAAGCTGCGTCGCGCCCCCCCCCCGCCCCCCAATAGCCACCCCGGCTGGGGAGCCTGAGGGGCAGAGCGGCCGGAGGAGCCGCGCGGCGTCCGCTTCAATTCACTCGGCTTGGGAGCTGGGGGGTGCGCAGCAGGGAGGGGGTGGGGGAGCGGGGAAAAAAATAGAAGAAGAGCGGAAAGGTGCTGGGGCGGCTGGGCTGGCGGCGGACCCAGCTCGCGGCTCGCGCACGGCCAAGCCGCCACAGTGTGCTTGCCCTATAAGGCTGGTACGCCCTACACTCCGTAACAATGGCCTCTGCTTTTGCACAGGGAGAAAGGGAGAGAGAGAAAAACCACACACACACTCACACTCACACACACACACACACACACACACACAAGCTTCCACACACACCCCCCCACCTCTCCTCCTTTTAGCAAGCTTAGATGCCTGATAGAGAAGGAAGAAGGTGATGTTGGTGATGGGATGGAGGAAGGGGGGGGGTGTTAAACTGTCGCCCCCCCCCCCCGAGAAAATAAAGGATTGAAAAAGGAAGGCAAGTGGAAGGTCTGTTGTTATTATTCCTCTTTTTAAGCACAGATCCATTTTGAAATGGAGGTTTTGGGGGGCCCAACGGGGAAAGGGCAAAAGCCAGGCAAAGCCAGAGGAGACACAGCCCCCCCTCCCACACTCACTAGTGAACCATTATGCTAATCTGAGAAGTGGCGTTGGGAGGCCTTGTCACAGGCGCTGGGCTGCCTGAGGTGGGGGGGAGGTTGGGTACCCCTCCTCCTGCATTCGCAGTTGGAACGCCAGGACTTTTTTTTTTTTAAGTACTTTCCGGCTTGCGGACCGTGGCTGGTCGTCCGCCCTCTGGCTGTGACTCCTTCCCAAATCTGCGCATCGTCCTTCCTTCCTGCCCACTTTCTCCATTCCTCCCCTCTTCTTCCAAATCTCCGGGCTGAAGGACTCTCCCTCTTCCGGGAAGGGAGGGGGGGAAGCCCAGGCGTGTTTCAGGATTATTGTAATTGTACAACCACCACTTTTTCTTCCTTTCTTTCTTTCTTTTTTGGAGCGCAAACAAGGAGCGGCGAGTGGTGGGGTTGAAACCCAGAATATTTTGCAGGGGAGGGGGGAAGGGTTGAAGGTGACAAAAGGAGGACCCTGTGTTTAGCTGGAGTTCCAGACTCGACTGGCTGGCAGGAGATGGTGGGGGTGGGAAACCTCCTCCACCCCCACCCCCCAAGAAGTTTCAGTGAAGAGTCTCACCTGCTCTGCAGGCAGAAAAAAGGCCAGGAGGTGATCAGGACCTTTGTCCTCTGAAGAAGAACTGACGGAGAAGAGAGCCCACTGGCAGGAGAGGAGGCGGCTGGGGGTTTGACCCCCCCCCCCCCAGCTCTGCAAGTTCTACCATCTTGGCCCAAGTGAGGAGAGCGACGAAAACGGAACTTTGTCAAGGGTGTGCTTGAGAAGGAACTTTGCAAAGGGGGTGTCGGCAGGAAAAGGCCAAGCCGAGGCCTGTAGGAGGAAGCCAGCAGCCAAGAATGTCGTGTCTGCAGTTCTTGGGCGGAGGTGGGGTAGGGAAGAGACTCATTCCCAAATGAAAGACAAAGACGGGAGAGAGAGAGAAATCGCCAGGACATTTCTTTCCCCAAAGCAGGAGTGGTTGCAATTGTGATGACGAACTGCTGACTCGGGGCTTAGGGAATCAAATAGAAGGCAGCTTCTTTTTTTTTCTTCTTTTCACAAAGACAGCTTGGAAAACTGGTTCTGTTCACCTGGTGGAGTAGGATCTGGTCCCTATCTCCTCATTCCCGGATTAGGCTACTTGCCTGACTTTTGCCTTCGCTGGTCTGGATGCAGCGGGAGCGGAGCTGGGGCTAGGGAGGAAAAAGGTGAGAGCCCGTTTCCAGCTATTGTTTCCCCTCCAAGATAGTTTCCTCTCCAGGCTAGGTTGGCCGTGGCTGGCCACGCTTCCCACCCACCTTCTGGATCTGCTTCGACCCGAGAAAGGGCCCTGGCCTCCAGCCCCCATGCCTTCCAGACTAGGTGGACAAGAGCAGCCGGTTTCCTGGGGCCCTGCTGAAGAGGGGAACCCTCTGGCCTCCCTACAGTAGCTGTCTGAAGAGCTCAAGAGGACTCTGCCGCCTGCCTGGAGAGCTTGCAGCTTGAGGGGACTGGAGAAGAAGCCATGGGGGGGGGTAGGGGGGGATGAAAACCATTTTTGTGTGTTTACTAGTAAATTCAGGAGAAAGAAAGAGTTCAGATCAGACATGGTGCTGAGGTACGGAGAGAGTTTTAAGGGTTGCCTGTGGGTGCGGCTGCAAGAAGCCTGGTCTAAGATCTCCAGACCCCAGTTACAGACCTATAGGGTTAGGGTTAGATGTCAGGTAGTAGATGAGAGAGGGTCTTGGGCCAGGGAATTTTCCTGAGGCTTAGGGGAAACCAGTATTTTTTTAAAACTCTCTCCCCCCCTCAAAAAAAAATTTAAGTCAAGAATGGCTCTTTAGGTCCCCAGCTGTCCTGGCTGTTGCTGCCATTTGGTTTTTTAAAAATTAAGTCACAGAAAAACCCAGAGAAGAGGAGAACTTGTTTGGTTGGTTGATTGGTTGGTTAGTTGCTTGGCTGTGGGTGGGAGAGAGATGCACAGCTTTCCCACGAGGAATAAAAAGAGAGATAGAAGCTACCTAGCCATCTGTGGCCTTGCGAGAAAGCAGGTCTGTCTCTGAGTGGCTTGGGGAGTTTTCCAGAGTCCACAGCAAACCTTCTAGCCCTGTCTGGGAACCACCTCAAGCGGTGGTGATCCCTCCTGGGTGCACAAAGTGATAGGTGCCATGGTGTGGGAGCAGAAAGGAGAACTAGGGAGCAAGAAAGCAAACTTGGGGAAATTTTTCAGAGAACATGCACCCACACATTCAGTTGGAGATAGGGGGCACTTTTGCATGCATTCGAAAGAACAGGGCCTATTTGGAAGCAAGTGGACCCCAACTTGATTTTTACTTTCCTTCTTTCTTCCTTTCTTGGAGATTTTAGGCTAGCTGGGAGCTCCTAGTTGTGGTGGGAGGCCAGAGGAGGGATGGTAGGACAGGCAGCTCCAAGGGGGCCCATTTCGTTTGAGAATGTTTGAAACTTCACACACGGAACAAAGTGAGGTTCAGAGGAGCTGGGCCACACCAAAGGGACCTGGGGGGGGGGAGGGGGCACTCTGGGGTCAAGGAGGTAGGGGAAGGAGAAGATGGAGTAGTTTATCACCTTTTTAGAGTGAGGAGTGAAGTCCTGATTAGAGTACCAGTAAAGAGAAAAAAGAAGGGGGAACTATTTAGTCCTGGAGCGAGGGAAGTAAACTCGAGCATGCTCTGTGTGTATATGAAGAAGAAAGAAATTGAGAAAGAGCAAGATGAACACACAGAGACTTTAGTGTAAATCATCAAGGCCAAAATGAAGAATAAAGGCCAAAAGTCAAGAAGTGGTCTCCTGTCCTACACATCCTTTTGGGGGGGGGGGTTTGTTGGTTCCCATAGAGCCAGCTCCCCTCTCGCCCTTCCCCCTAGTCTTGACTGCTGGAACAAGAGAAACAAGAAACTCCCTTGAGTTTTCCTGGAAACCCACCCTTGGGGCCTTGGTGGCATCATACATGTCCCCCTACACACACACACACACACACACACACACACACAATCTATCAAAGAGTAAAGGAAAATTCTCCTCTCTGAAAGGGGCAAAACAGCTGGCTCTTGTAAAACTGATTTCTGACCTCAGTCAAGGGTCCGGTGTGGCCAGAGCAGCATCCACCCGGCCCATCTGAGGACCAAGGACCTAGAAACAATGGGGCAGGGTGGAGGGAACAACTGGAGGTTTGGCCAAACCATTGGGATTGCCCTCCCTTTCTGATCCAGTCTGGATTTCCCGAGCGGCCCGTACTCCTTTTCAAGTTCCCTGCTCAACTTTATGGCGATGGCAAAGCTCGGTAAAGTTCACCACCGTGGGCACCCGAATCAATCTCCTTTCTTTTAAAGTAGTAATAAAGATTTCCAAGGTGAAGTTGGAAAGTGGAAATTGCTAAGGAGGGCAACACTGGGTGCCCAGATCCCCAACCCCCCACTGCTAATATGCCCCAGTGAGTCCGGAACAAAGGGGCCAGGGAAGGAGAAGAGCTTCCCGCCTCTGAGCAGGCCCACATTGACCCGACTCAGCAGACAGACGTGGGGAGTGAAAGAAAGAAAAGGCAGAGGGAGAGGGAAAAAAAAAAGAAACACCAGCGATGCTCTCTCCCCACCCCAGGTGTGTGGCACAGACCCTCTCCTGGGGGAGACAGACCAGTGCAGGACATCCACAAGGGTCTGCAAAGTCCATGTGGGGGATAGGGAGGCAGCAGGGAGGTCACCTCCCCCAAAAAACACACACAAGAGGGGTGGCAGTGCTGGGGCAAGAAGACTGCCACCAGAGGGGAGTTGAGTTCTGGGTTTGTGAAGAGATCAATTCTGACTTCCACCTCATCATCAACAAATCCTGACCTGGCGATTCCTGGCCCCTCCCCCTGGGGTACCAGAGCCAAAGCTGAGCAGAGTGGAGAAGACTTGAGGAAGAGGGGCTATGATCTCTCTCTCTCTCTTGCAGCTTTGGGGGGCAGAAGAAGGGCCGCGGTAGCTATGCAGGTCTCTTCTGACAGATTAGATGTCTCTCTCTCAGTGACCTCTGTTTAGCAGACAATAACTCACCGGATTAATGACCAATCGGTGGAAGGCCTTCAGAATTGCCTCCAAATAGAAAACCCAAAAACCAGGCTGGATCAGAGCCAGTGCCCAGGGCTGACAGCCCTTTTGTGCCACTCTGTCTCCACAGAGAGTTTGGAGAGAAACTTTAGGAAGTGGATCATCATCTGACTGCCAGAGTCAGAGCCTCTGCTTTCCAGCAGCCCCCACAGGGGGAGGTGTCCCATCTCCTCCCACTTCTCCCAGCAGCACTCACACCCCAGAGCACTCTTTCTAAGGCTGGTTGGCCACCTCCCCTCCTGGCCTCTTCATATCCTACAAGACCTACAAGAAACCCCCCCTCTTCCCATAAGGGGCCCAGTGTAATTGGGAAGTCCCCACAAATTTGAATTTTATCTCCCTACCCCCCCCTCCCTGGCACAGTTGGTGAAGAAGAGCAAAGTAGGGTTGGGCATATTCCTCCCCCTGCTAGGCTTAGTGTGGCACCCACCATCATGGTGCCTCTCCCCAGAAGCACAGGGGTTAGAGTGGAGCTGAGGGTCCACCTGCTGTCTCAGAATCCACACTGTGAAACTGTAATTCAGCCCCTGGGCTCCGGGAGAGTAGGAGAGATCTCCAATGCCGTGTTCTGACCCACTCCACTGGGGCCCAGTGAGTGCCTGGGAAGCAAGAGCTTTGCGCAAGGCCCCCTCGCTTAGCCCCACCCTCTTGACATCAAGGGTGGCAACTGGGCCCAGCCAGCTGGGCCTTCTCCATCGCCTTCTATCTCCAGTGCCTTCTGCCTCCTCCGCTCATCTTCTGCTGAGAAGGAGGATGCCCTGGGGAGGAAGAATGATCCGGTTTCCAGTGGATTTCCTAGAGCCAGTCTGAGTAATCACTCACTGCTCTTGTGTATTGCAAATACACTTGCAGCAACTTCTATACCCAGATGCCCACAGGAGCCCAGGACACACTATCTCACTGAAGAGAGGGAGATGCCATGAAGGGGTGTTAGAGAGGTATTCAAGGTCAAATCAGAGGAGGACTCTGGGAGGGTCCAGTCCAACCTCACTGTTGTTACACAAAGGGAAACTGAAGTCCCAAAGCAGGGAAGGTATTTGTCTAGTCAGACTTGGGAGTTAGGAGGCTTACGCTCCTGGCTTGTCTGTGTGGGTTGAGGCAAGGACCTCTTGGGGTCTCCGTGTCCCCTTGTGCAAATCCAGGGTATGTGTGTCTGTTCAGGGGAGGAGTTGAACTCAGCAAGCTCCCCGACTGACAGTTTGTGGTCCTCCGTGTCTGATGCAAAAGTGGCGATAAACAGGAACAGAGTTCAGACAACACAGGCACCTGCAGGCCAAACACAAACTGTTTCTTCTCAAGATTTAAATGTTTACAGCCCACCACTCAATCCAAACCACCCCATGCCAGACAGCAAGGTGGGGGGGGGGAGAAGAGGACTCGTGGGCTCCACTCTGCGCTGAGTCCCAGATTTGGTAGAGATTTTGTTGGTGTGGGGGACGGCTGGTGCTCTACCCTCCCCACCCAGGCAAGGGGGCCATTTTTGGATGCAGCAGTCTGAGCAGTAAATAATTAATTTGTATAATGAGATGAGGAAGGCTTCAACCTGGCAATATTTAACCAGAAGTCAGTGCTCCCATTGTACCAGGCCTGGCCTCTCACCCCCACCCCCACCTCTGCCCACACACCTACCAACCTCCCCAATTGACTCTCCCCAGTTGGAGGCCAGCTTTCCCAAGATGGCCAACAGAGTTAGTTCCAAGAGGCAGATCAGTCCCCTCCCCAACAAAGTTGAATTCTCTCAGCCTCTTTCCTCACCTCAAGGACTCTGCTTGCCACTGGCTGCACCTGCTCTCCCCGACCCCCAAAACTGTGCTGGGCTCAGCACAGGGGACCCTCTGCTGTGGGGACACGGTAATCCCCCTCTCTAGCCCAGAGGCCCCAACAATGCAGCGAGAGTTTGCATTACAAGAAACTCCCATTAATATCAATTTACTTCACTGAAACCTCGGGTTCTTCATCAAGTTGATGATTTATGATAAAATCAATTAAATTACGGCCACTTAGGGCCCAGCCGCTTCCTCTCAGATTTCATTGGTGCGGGGCCCAAGTGTCTGGTGGAAAAATGCAAGTTTAGCTGGAGGCGAGGAAAGATAATTCTGCGGCTGAGAAAATTTAATGCAAAACAATTTCCAGGCAAAGCCAGGCGTCTGGGCAGAAATGCAAGAGCCACCAGTTGGCCTGCGGAAATAAGTATCTGAAAACCCAACCGCTTTTTCTCCCACTGCCCCTCCCCACCATCACCCTGCCTGGTGCCCCTCTGTGTGCCTTTGTATCCACCTAGCCCCCTCCCCAGAAGAGACTGGGGTGGGGGGAACTAGGGGAAGAGCCCAGCCTCCAGTTATAGCTCTTCCTCTTTATCTCTTTACCATGTTTTCTTCCCTCCGCCTCACAAGCCTTCACCAAGCCAGACTCACTAATCCCTAAATCTGTAGTAGCTCAATTCAAACCCCTAAGTGAAGACCAGACCTTGTGGGCAACGGGCACAAGTGGAAAGGGCAGAGGGGCCAGGGGCCAGGCCAAGTGGCTCCTGTTGCAGACACCATGGAAGAAAGGCAGGCTCCGAAGGAAGGAACTGCGCCCCCAGCCCACCCCAGGAGCAAGTGCTGGACAGAAAGGGGAGAGTCTGGATCACCACAGGGCTGAACCAGCAACCCGAGTTTCCTTGGGTCTGGCCTCTCAACCTGCCCACTCACAGGCAGCAACCACCAGGCAAACCTAAGCCAGCACATAGCCCCCCCACCACCACCAATGGGCAGACACTCTCGCCCACATAGTGTGCAAAGCCACCAAGTCTGCACGCCCACACCCTCTCCTTGCACCGCACAGAGACACACCACACCTGGTCTGTCCCTCCCATGTGCCCACATCTGGGAAAATAAGTCCCAGCTCATCAACCTGGCTTTGCCGCCCTCTCTGTGGCAAGGGCCTCCGCTCTCCTCTGCTCTGTTTGGTTTTGAGTTTCCAGAGCAGGCCGGGAGTAAACACAGCTTCTCAAAGCCATAAATCACCCCATTCCTACCTTCTGGGCTTAACACCCAGCCTGGGCGCAACCCCTTGTAGTTTCAGCTTCAAATAACCCGTAGGTGCTAAAGCTCAGAGCCAGCGTGGCAGCTGGGGGGTGGGAGCAGAGCCTGCCCCCAGGAGATGCCCCTTACACCCCCGACCAACTCCCAGAAAACGCTGGGGGGTGGATGGAGGGACGGGTTTCGGACACCCTGCCCTCGCGGAATAACTCCTCACAATTAACAGTCCACACAGGGACGCGCATTCCTCCACACTCGCCCTGCAACCCCCTACCCTAAATCGCTCTCATCTTTGTCTTCCGCTGTAATTCCCATTCCAGTTTCTCCCCGGGTCCTGAAGAGGGGGCGGGGGGGGGGCGGGGAAGGGGGGGAGGGCAGCCCTCCAAGCCGGGCCCCAAGGGTCGGCCTCAGCCCCCCCGCACTTACCTGCGCAGACCCGCTAGGGCGCGGGCACCGGGAGAGCCCGGCGGGCGCGGAAGGCGGCGGCCAGACCCCCATCCCGGGGCCCCAAGGGGGGCTCCGCAGCCCCGGCGGCGGGCCGCATCCCGGCCAGGCCAAGTCCTGCGGCCCCGGAACAGGCCGGATGCGCCCCCGCCCCCGCCCCCGGCTTTGTTCGGGCCGGGCCGCGGCCGGCGGGGCCCCGAGACGCGCCAAGTCCGCCCGGGGGGCCCAGGCCGGCACCCCTTTTCCGGAGAAGCCCCGCTCCCACTCCGGGAGCTGCGGGCGGCCGGGAGGGTCCCGCCGCGGGCGGGGGGCTGCGGGCTGCGAGGCGGCCGACTTGGCGGGCCGGCGGGGGGCACGGCGCGGCGGCGGGGAGCGCCCGGGGCGCAGCGGAGGAAGGCGGGCGGGCGCGCGGGCGGCTCTTCAATGTCACCGACGAAATGGGTTCCATATG
>PVJH01021110.1:0-39319 GCA_004026705.1 Nesogale talazaci
GGAGACAGTGGCAGCATTCGGTTATGGAGAGCCCAGAGTTCTGGGCCAGCACGGGGCAGCCAAAGCAGTGCTCAGCAGGAGGGGGGAGCAGGCAGAAAGGGTCAAATTATCTTTTAACCACATTAAGACAGTATCGGTTTTTATTGCAGGGGAAATACAAGCAAAGGGATTCCATTTGTGTGACTGAAGGGACCAGGGCAAAAATGCTTTGCAAACTCCAGCTTCACGACTTCCTTGAGAAGCTGATGTGAGGCAAGGACCCAGCGGTCCACTTTCAAGATAAACAAACTGAGTCAGAATCACACCGGCATGTAGTAGGACTAGTTCATTCCTTGTCAGCCAGGCAGGCCTCTTCTTCTGTCCTATCTGTTGACAATCTCAAGATCAGGAAGCTGTCCGGACCACAGAAAACTGTTCTTGTGGGAAGAGTGCATGTGAGATGACAAACATGAGTTTATGAGAACTGTAACAGTGAGGTAATGCTTCCGCCTTGTTGTCCTTATTGAATAACATCCGTGGTAGGCAAATGTCTATTACCTCTAGAAAGACCTTGTAAGGAAAGAGTCAATGGAGCATCTGAGAAGTAGCTTGACTCTGTACAGGATTGGGAGGGTTTGAAGTCAGCTACATCTAGGCTAAAATCCCCACTTTGTCTTTTACTAGTAGAGAGGACTTAGACAAATCCCATAAGTTCTGGGAACCAGAACTTTCCATCATTTAATAGAAATTGTGTTTCATGGTGATGTCTTATATTTTCCTCAAGATCTCAGATGATGTATATAGAACCCTTGACCCATACTACCTGATAGAGAGGGAGGGAGGTAGATGGTTTGATGGATGACTAATACACAGATAGGTCAGTAAGACTGATAGACAGAGGACACCCAATTAACTATAACTGATGGTAACCTGAGTACAACAGAACCAAACGTGTCCAGCCCTGCATCCTCCTCACAACTGGCAGTTTCGGGTATGTCGACTATGGCAGCTGTCGTGCTAATCCATGTCATTGGGGTCTCCCTTGTCCTCAGAAACCCTCCACTTTTTCAAACAGGGTGTCCTCCTTTGGGGGATGATCTATCTTGATGAGGTATGCAAAGCAAGCAAGTCAAACCACGTTCTCTTCTTACCCAGAAGGCTTTCCCTGGGGTGGGGGGAGGAAATTCAAAGTATCCCATGAAGCCTTTCTTCTAGTCTTTCTCAGTCTGGAGTTCCATAAGACCTGCTCACAGGGGATGACCCTTTTGGCAGGGTTTAAAGTACTGAGGACACAACTTTCAGTATTACAGCAACGGGCAGACTACTATAATATGACAAATGATAGATGGGCAGCAGTAACATAGAGTTGGCTCTCTATAAACAGTTACTATTGCTATAATTGGAACCATTTAGACAGCCATGCATATAAAATCTCTCAGAAGAGATACAAAGTATTTTCAGAGACTGGATTGAGAGTCTGGGAGGCCACAACTAAAGAAAATATATTGAACACCCACCATACACCAAGCACCATGCTAACGTATGAATCTTCATGCCACACGTGAGGGGACTTCCCAAAGTTCCTAGGGGAAAAAAATCCAAAATGTTTGCATTCAATTTTCTATGGCATTTCTAGAATTCCTCACACTGCACCAGGGAATTCTTCAATAGATAGATGATTGCATGTGTGACTAAATGAATGGACACATCCTCACAACACTGCAAAATATACCTTATTATTATTGCCAAAATAAAAACAGAAGTCTTGACAGAGGAAATCACTTATCTGAAGCCATTATGCTGCTAAGTAGGAATCTCAGGCAAGACCTCTTTCAAAAAACTTATTTAGCTAAAATCCAAAGGATGACAAGGACACAGCTAAGGCAAAGGCAAAGGGGAAGTGAATTCCAGGGAGTGACAGCAGCCCATGTGAAGGACATGAGGAGGGACAGAAACTGACTTGGAGGAACAGAGAGAAGCCACTGTGGCTAGAGTACAAGGACTTAAGAAGGAAGGTGGAGGGCAGAGGAAATAGAGGATAGTAGACCATGTTAGGCTCAGTGAAAGTATTCTACACAGAGAAGGAGCCTGCTGCCCATTTCATGTTAGTGCTATACAGAAGATGGCTTGGAGTTCTGGAGAAAGAACCTGAGAGACTATCAAACAGAAACCCAAGCACTGATATGACTTAGTCTCAGATTGATGGCAGTAGACAAGGAGTAGAATGGACAGGGTGGAGAACTATTTGCTCATAAATCCAGTAGATCATGTCCATGGGTTTGTATAGAGAGTTCAATAAAGGTCAAAAATAAAACTCAATCATCTGGTTTGAGCCATTTCCTATGACTTTAAAGACTATAGAAAGACAGGTAGAAACAAGAACAAAGTTTGGCAAGTGCATTTTAAGAGGGTTTATGTGACATGCGAGTGAAATTGTTGGAAGAAGAATTAAGGGGGCTGAGCCCCGGTGGTGTAGTGGTTTGCGCGGGACTGCAGCCCACTGGGCTGGCGGTTCAAATCCAGCAGCACTTCTGCAGAAGTAAGGCTGGGCCTCCTACTCCCACCAGAGGGCAGCGATGCCTCCCCCCCCAAAAAAGAAAAGAATTAAGGGAAACTGATAGTATGCCTTAGGAAGGTCTTCACATAGAAGCAGTACTTCAAATGGTGGCAGTGTATCAAATCACATTGTCTTAATCTAGAAGGAGAAGGAAGAGAAAGGGTGTTATACATCAAATGAAAAGTGGACCGAGTCTAAAGACGTACTAATATTCAGAGGCTTCGGATAGGGGTGCTGACAATGAGAAGTCACAACCAATGGCCAAGAAAGAAAGCCAGGAGAGTTTGGGGGTGCATCATAGATCAGAAGAACTTGGCAACCACTCCAAGGACATCACTCAAACTCACTGCCATCAAGTCAATGCCAACGCACAGCAAGCTCTAGAGCAAGACAGAGCTGTCCCCGAGTCTCCAAGATTCCAACTCTTTGCAAGAGTAGAAATCCCTGTCTTTCCCCTGAAGAGCTGCTGGTGATTCCAAACTGTCAACCCTGAGGACCATTTGTAGCCACTAGACCACCAAGCTTCTTCAAAGGACATAAAGTCTAGAAGGAAATTTTTCCAGTCAATTCATTCGACCATCTCATTTTCATAGGAAATATAGGGCCCAGAAGGAAAATCAAGAGGTTTTTGTTTTTTTTTAATATTTGCTAAATCAGGAGACCCACATTGCCCTTGACTCAAAGTACATAGAACCTGAGAATCAGAAGGCTCCGGTCAATGTGTTCAGTGCTTTATTTTCATGTGAGAATCCGGGGCTGAAATGGAGGAAGTGGCTGACCCAAGATCACTCAAGATAACCTCAGATGAACTTTCTACCAATGAGAACTGCCTAGCAGGGCCATGGGCTCTCTTTAGTTACTGGACTCCCACCTGTGGAGGAACACGCTGAGGAGCTGGAAGACACTGCCAGGTGATGGAGTTCCAGCCAATATGTGTTTGGGTTGACAGTACAGAGTCTTGGTGAAAAGAAATATTTCTCCCAGTTGTAAGCAGCATGGAATTTATGGCTGTCAGGCATATCTAGGACACTTGGTATCTCTGGATTCCTAGAATTCTTTCCTTGAGAAGTGAACAGAAAAAATCAAAATCCATAAATGCAAGTAATCATATTGATTAACAATGGAATGCTTAACTGATTTCTTCACCAGCAGCAGATCTCACAGATCTGCCTTGCTGAGGTCCTCTCACTAGCCAGGAAAGACATGACATGCTGGGGGAAGTTTCAGTCCCTCAGTGAGTTCCCCAGGTCTCAGAAGGACTAAAAGTCTGAAGATGGAAGATGCTGCATCACTGATATCCTATGATTTGGGAGGGTTAGTATCAGAATGCCTCGCTCCTGGGTTCATAGGTTTGTTCTCCCCACCTGGAATTTTTAGGACCCGGATCCCTATGTGGGCATTTGAGGGACAGAAATGTGAGGCCTTTTATGTGCATTAGCTTCTGAACTACCCTGCAAGGATAGTGGGGTGAGGCAATCCACCCCAATGCGTTGAGGGGAACGGGGAGAGATAAGGCTGTTGAGAGAGCACTCCAGAAACCCACAGAACACTGGAGGGAGGGGCTGAAGACCTCTTTCACATTTCTTCTCCTTTTCTTGACTTCTCCAACCATGCAACTGTCACTCTCCTTTTCTGTCCTCTCCTGACTTTCGCTTGTGCCTACATGCTAATGGCTTCTGGCAGCTTGGTTCAGTCCCAGAAGCTAGACATGTCTGTGTCTCTGACATGACAAGGGTCAGGTGAACTCTCGAACATAAACTATGGGGGCAGATGAAGGTATATTTCTAATTTGTACAAAGAGATGAAGGGCCCAGAGGGAGATAATAGAACTCCATCTTCCCCCTCAAAATAGAATTGAGCAAGGCACATCAGGAGGCTGATAAAGAATGATAGTGTGGAATACTAGAGAGCTGGCCAATGGCCCACAAGACAACTCTGAGGTCGCACCCTAATTCATTGACTTACAGTGGAGACACATCCAACTCAGGACCACCCCACATGTTCTCTAATGTTTCAGTGGCTAGTTTTTTTCAGAGATACTTCACCAGACTTGGGGTTGACTAGAACCTGCAACATTTCAACATTAGTAGCTACATGTGACTCATTGTACCCTTGGTGGACTTAAGAGGTGAGGAAGTCATGTTAGCACCTATCAGCACAAGGGTGGGACATCCTTTCAACATGCTGGGGGGCCAGAGTCAAGGAGAATGAGGGTGTCCGATGAACAAGGTGTGATATAGTACCGAGTGTTGGCACCAGAGAGTAGAGACTCGAGGAACGTGAAAGTATTTGGTGAGAGATTTGTCTGACTTAAATAGAGAAGCAGTGATCCTAGGAGCCAAGGACTGTGACCCTTGGAGAAGAAAGCATGAACATGCCAGAGAAGAAGAAGCCAGGTTCAAAATGTGGGATCCTGAACGTGGCAGAACGGGTCTGAGTGATGCCTGATCCAGGGCATGACGATGGCTTTGAGTGACTGAGGTGGACCAGAGGGAGGAGAAGTTCATGAGGGGTCGAAGGGGTCAAGGCATGCTGAGCAAAGAAGGTAAGTGCAAGTTCTCATGGTTAGTCCTGTTGATGGACAGTAGGGTGAGGAGACAGTTGAATCTTAGGGGAAGGGGAGGTGGGTGGGTGGGTGAGAGGGTGAGGGCAGCTAGAGCCATCAGCACAGGAGTTCACCAGACAGCATGAGCCTCCAGTAAGAAACCATGATTCTGTGCCGAAGGAGCAGCAAGGGGAGCTAGCCGTATGGTCTCCCACCCAGGAGTGTGTGAGGAATCGATGTCAGAGGGAATAGATCTTGTTTCCTAAGGCGGAAGGTGGGAAGCCCTTGTTAAGCAAAATGAGATAAAGAAGAGTGAAAACAAAATTAGAGATCTGAGTGGCTGAGAGAAAGTGGAAAGGGAAAATCAGGAAGCTGGGGGGTGGGGTGGGAGGGGGGAGTCACACAGAACATACAAAGGAGCATTGTAGTCCAGAAAACATATCTTAGCATTCAAGGATAAAATCAAGATTCTGGAGACCTAAAAAAGATGCGAAGACATGATGCGTCTCCTGAAAATGTACACGTGCCACCTATGAAGTGATCTTGCAAAAAAAAAAAAAAGCAATACCGAATCTGATCTTACCAGTAAGTTGTACTGCCAATTAATAAGAATAACAAGAGACAGAAGACACCTGCTAAATGACAAGCAGATAAAGTCACAGTTTGAGAGAGTTAGCATACACAATGTCATCCAGAGAAACACTAGACCTCTGGACTTGCAGCAATGCAGAAAATGCAGTGAATGAGAATCCACTCTCAGACAGGGGGATGACCCCAGGGGACCTGGGGCAGGGGGGTGGTGGTGAAATACTCAATGGCTCCCCCACAGATCAGGCACACCTAACCTCGGAGCCACTCAAGAGGAGAGACGTGGCCAGCTGCCCCTGCACAGCTTACAGCCTTAGAAACCCCAATTCTGGAGATAAAAATGTCACTGCTATGGAATTGACTCCAACTGACAGGTTCACTATGGGACCCAACAGACTGCCAATTGTGGGTTCCCGGCTCTGCGACTCATTCAGGGAGCAAAACCCCCAATACTTCTCCCTCTGAGCCAATGGTGGTTTCAAACTGCTGATCTGGTCGTTGGCACCCCTCCTCGTAAACCCACGAGGGGTCCGTCGGATTCGGTCCAGTGGAGGTGCGTGAGTTGGAATGGACTCCAGGACAATGAAAGAATGGAATTATAAAATAATGCCTCTCTTCCTGGAATTAACTCTATTTTCACAAACTTTTTAAAGCTCCCTCGTGTGTGTGTGTGTGTGTGTATGTGTTGTGTGTATATCACTATCAAGTTCTCTAGTGTTGTGACCTAAACCCTCTTTTCCTGCGTAAGCCCTGTGGTTTTGACTCCATGGCTTTGCATTGTTCAGGGAGGCATATGTCCTACAGTAGTAGAACTGACTGCACTAAGCAATTTATGTGCCTTCAATTTTCCCAATAACTGTGCTATTATTATCCTCACATTGTAGGCACTCCATAAGTGACAGCTGAGGCTATTACTAATAATAGCCATCTTAAAAGACCAGCCATATAAAAGGCCTCTTGTCAGCTGCTTGGTCCATCCTCTTATTGATGGTCAAGCAATAGAACAATCAATGACAGGGTTCTGATGGCCGGCAGCTGAGCACACTATCTTCTCTGGCCGCTTCTACGTGCCATAGTCTCCAATTCTAGAGCCCTTTGGCCATGGATATTCCAATGAGAGGCATTGGTGAGTGGTCACCCTTCGGCTTACCACACAGGTCCAGCCAGTCATGGCCTGGTGGATTTTCCTGCTCAGTACTGGGCTATGGCTTCTTAATCTCCTCCTTCCTCTGTGACTCAGTAACTTCACATAAAGATCAAATGAGATTGCAAAAGGCACTACAGGTATCATAAAATCCACAAGATTACTTAACCAGATTCTGGAACATCTGTCACATCCAGGCCTGTGAGGGTCACAGAAGTTACTAGAAACGTCATGCAATGGGTCAGGGTTTGTTCTAGATGCTTCATAAGACTCGACAGTTCTCAGTGCCTCCAGCCCTTCAAGTCTCACGTCTGGGGTAGCTTTAGAGGAACAAATCTCTTCTTGAAATCAAGAGCAAAGAAATTCACCCAACCATAAATCCACACACTTGGCAAGGGTATTCCTTTGTGCCAGGCACAGTACAAGGGAGTAAGCTGGAGGCAGGAGGGAGACAGTCAACAGCATGCACCCACATTGAACCTTCAGTCCACTGAGTCGTTGGAAATACTGAAGAGAAGTCTGCTATGTATTTCAGACTTATTCTCAAGTTGAAATTTAAAGAATAATGCT
This sequence comes from Nesogale talazaci, assembly GCA_004026705.1. Lineage (NCBI taxonomy): Eukaryota > Metazoa > Chordata > Mammalia > Afrosoricida > Tenrecidae > Nesogale > Nesogale talazaci. The sequence continues at coordinate 7,384 of PVJH01021110.1, forward strand.
CACAATTCTTTGCATGCAAATTTCTTAAACAGTTTTATGGGCATATAATTTGTATATCGTATAATTCAAAGATTCTATCACATCAAAAAGGAGTTGTACAATCATCACCACATTCGTTTTAAAACACTTTTCTTCTTCTTGTACTGATCGCTATTAGCTCCCATTTCTTCCCAAGCTCCCCTGCCATACCTCCATGGAACCATTCATCTAGCTTCTGTCTTTATAGATTTACCCATCTTGGATTTCATATACAGAAAATGTGTCTAAAAAAACTAACAGCAATAACAAAGTAAAACAGACAAACACTTCAGTTGAAAAGAAAGCAGAAAATATTTTGAAAGCGGAAAATATTCAAAACTAAGACACATTTAAGTGAATCACATATTTTTTCATAGATATACTTGCTTTATTTTTTTATTAAAAATCATTTTATTGTGGGCTTGTACATCTTTTTTCACAATACATAAATAAACATACTGTGCCAAGCACTTTCACATTTCCTCTGCTGTTATCATTCTCCAATCATCCGCCTTTTCCCTTTAGCCCCTGGTATTGGCTTTTCCATCCCTTCCCCTCTTCCCCTGTTCTCCCCTCCCCACCAACCTGAATCACATACTTTTAATAGCAAACGTTATGAATTCACATCTGAACTTTGCAACTTTTCAGACCTGTCCAGTTGAGCAATCTGATGGTTCACGCTGAACCTGCCTTCTTCCCGTGCACATGGAAAGGTTGCTAGGAAGATTATGAAGTATATGGTGTATCAAGTCTCTTCACAGAAGAAGAGCCTACCACTACCCCTCTCAGTGGTACATTACCCTCAAGTGTTAACTGCCTTCTCCTAGCAATTCCATCATCCTTCACCTACAAAGTAGGAAGCACTTAGTACAGCAGGCCTCCAAACTGATTTTGTCTAAATGATCTTTGATTAAGATTTCCTGTTAAACCTGGCCTCTCACTCCAGGGCCAATCATTCAAAACACAATGAAGTAGCCTAGAACTATAACCTGGAGGAATTATTTAACCAACGGTTTGTTGATGTTGTTTTCTCTAAGATGAACTCACCCCCCTACAGGCTTCTGTAGCAGTCACCTAATCTGATGTCAATTAAGAGTACAGGGAAGAAGTCTGCCCTGTCAATGGAGAGAGCCAATGAGACCTCTGTATGGACATGGCCTTCTCATGAGAACTCTGGGAAATGTGGTAATTTCTTCTTGGAGGCAGAAGCACTGTCTCTCTCAGCTGACTTCCTTGGAACCTTTCTATTGACAACCCATGCTTGGAGACTCTCTACTGACGAGTCTTACTTCCTGTGAGACATCCCTGAGGAGAAACCACCCTGATGCAACCAGAAACCTGGACCTAGAGAAGCCACGTAGAGACTGCTACCAGCAATGAGATGCTTTTACCACCACTGACGTGGTACCACTGGCCTGTGATCTTCCTGCATTCACCGTCATTGCATGTGTTTTGTGAGTCTGAAGAGGACTTAGAGTGCCATTAGACATATGAGTTAATATCGGACTTGTGGACTTGAACTGAACTGAGCTGGGTTATTTTTTTCAATGTTCAGTTGCTCTTATATATAAACCTCTCCCTTATATACATATATGTGTTTATGAAATTGTTTCTCTAGTCTACCCAGACTAATATATCTTCCATCTTAACCTCTGAGAGGTCTTCCAAAATTTGGGATAAACTCATTGAAGCAGCAGTCAAGCGTTCAAACAAGACATCTGTATTCAGTAAATCAACTGCACAATATCTCTTTAAAGTTTTGAAAAGCAAAGCTGTCACTTTGAAGATAGAGGTATGCCTGACTCAGGTCATGGTATTTTCAATCACCTCATATGCATATGACAGTTGGACATTGATTAAGGAAGACCAAAGTGTAACAGTGTATTTGAATTATGGTACTGACAAAGAATATTGAGAGTACCGTGGACTGCCAAAAAGACAAACAAATCTGATTGGAAGATGTATATCCCAAATGCTCCTTAGAGGCAAGGATAGTAACACTTAAGAAAAGACCAATCCCTGGAAAAGGGCATCAGGCTTGGTAAAGTAGAGGGGCAGAGGAAAAAGGCCCTTGGCAAGATGGATTGGCACAGTGGCTGCCATAATGGGTTCAAACATAGGAGCACTTGTGAAGGTGGCACAGAACCAGACAGTGTTGCCTCCTGGTGTACCTAGGGTAGATATGAGTTGGGACCACCTAGACAGTATCTAGCAATAACCAAAAAAAAAGTCAAAGAGCAATTTTAATGGGAAAAAAGCAACACAGTCTCCTGCCCTTCCAACCCATGCTTGCATTCTCCCCCACTGAAATCAAGTCTCCTTTATTCCTGTTAATCTTCTTTGTGACTGATGTTGTTAGGGCCCATCAAGTCGGTTCTGACTCACAGTACAACAGAACTGAGCATCCTCAGGTCCTGATCCATTCTTAAAATTGTTATGCTTGAACCCATTGTTGCAGCTACTGTGTCAGTCCATCTCATCAAGGGTCTTCCTCTTTTTGTGCTGTCCTCTACTTTACCAAGCATGATGTTCTTCCTCAGAGACTGGTCTCTCCGTGTCTAAAGTACATAAAACAAAGTCTCTCATGCTCAATTCACTTACTTCTTCCAAGACAGATCTGTTTCTTCTCTGGCACTCCATAAATGCTACCTGCAACGTTCTTCGCCAGCCAGAGTTCAAATGTATTGTAAATGTAGGCAACATGAAGTTTAGTTGTTGATTCACTGTTGCCAGAAGCTAAAGAGCGTATGATTCACCTGTGAATCAAATTCACAAAAGGATTTTGTTTTCTAATCAAGAACTATAATAATACTTTTTTCCAGCATTTTTTGGGATATAAGTAGGAGCAGCTAACTGCTCTTGGAAGGAATAGCTTGGAACACAAGCTCACTTTTCTTCATGAAAATAAGAGTCTATCACTACACCGTAAGTGCACCAAGGTCTCAAAAATGCTTGAAATGAGGATTATTATCTTCTACTTACAAAGGAGGATATGGAGGGGAAGAGAGTTTGATACCAGAAAATGGATCATTTTCCTTATAATTATCTTTCTTGACTGTTTTAGGTTCCACAACACCCAGTGTCATCTAGAGACACTCATACGAATTGTATTTAAGTATTCATTTCACTGTCTGTTAAATGTCTCCTTGCCTTTCCCTCCCCAGTCAATAAAGTCCTTGAAGGTATGGGCTGTGTCCATCTTGGTCACTCAGTCAGTAGACATATGAACTCGCTGGGACACAAAGGTGCTAGAAGCTCATGGTAAACAAGCTGGCCCTTGGCTTTCCCCATCAGCACCGTAAGCTCAGCTCCTAGCTCAGGACCTGGCATGCGCAGGTCCTCAAAAAATAGTATTAACTACCTGAGTGCATGAACTTCAGGTCAGGCCAACCTCTACGTCCTGGATATTCTCATTGCTTCACCATGGTGCCTCCACATATGTCCTTCACAAGGACGTTCTGAATCTGGCTACTCCACCTTACTCATTCACTCTGTTTCATAATTTAGTCATGCCAAACCAAACAAACCATAATTAAACAATTCTTTCTCAGATCTCACCGCCTTTGAACTTGCCATTCCCTCTGCCTGGAAGGCACTGCCCATCTGATTCAAAGCATCTAAAAGTCACCTCCTCTATGAAGTCTTCCCTGACCACCCCCATAGTAGACAGAGTGCATCCCCCCATCCTGAAGCACTGTGGAGATCAGGTACTGGAGCATGCTGGCAATAGTGCCTCACTTGTTGTCTCTGCAACCAGGCTGTGAAACCTCTGAGGGCAGGGTCCACATGTCACTTATCTTCAAGTGGACTTGTGTCTGTGAGGCGGCTTTTGATAACACATGATAGAAAATCCAATTAAACGGTTTTCAATAGTGTGTTAGAATGGGTTGACTAGAGAAACAAATTCAGTCAGTCATAGGTATGTAACAAAGAGCTTTATATAAAAGAGTACTTTTATATTAAGAAAATGTCCCAGCCTAGTTCAGAACAAATCCATAATTCTGATATTAGCCCTGGTATCATATATCTGATACCAGTCTATAAAATTATCTTCAGACTCACACAACACATGCAATGATGCTGTGTTCAGGAAGATCACAGACCAGTGATTGGGAAATCTTGTGGATCCAGTGGTGGTAGAAGCATCTTAGCACTAGTATGGTCTCCACGTGGTTCCTCCAGCTCCAAGGCTCTGGCTGCCATCAGTATAGCTCCATGTGGCTTGTCAACAGGAATGTCTCACAGCAAGACAAGCAGAGAGACAGTGTGTCTGCCCTCCAATGAGCTATTAATCTCCTTCACGCTTCCAAATGAGGTCATCAAGCTGCAACCTGATTGACAGGATAGACTCCTCCCCTATGTAAGTTGACAGGAGATTATGTAACTACCACAATCAGGAAAGACATTAGCTCACAAAATAAGAAGCTTATGTGTGGAGGTCTCAGTATTACTCCATTCAAAACCTCAAGTTCTTCAAGGACACTGGCCCTCTCCATCTCCCCATTCTGGCCCCCATGCTAGCAACATCTTTCATCACAACTACCAGATAGTGGCCTCAGCTGCTGGCCTTGTACAGAAACATCATCACCATTAGGTTGCAAAAGGAAAACGAATGGAGAATAGAGGCACATTCTACTCTGTTTTACCTTTTTATGAATGAAGATATTTTCCCAAAATCTTCCAGGCAGATCTCCCCTCACATCTTAATGAAGGAAAAATGTGTCCAGTGTCAGTACCTGACAAGGAGAATGCATCCACCTTGATGATTGAGATTAGTGCTCCCTCACCTCCCAACCCAGAGGACATACCAAAAGCAAACCCAGAACTATCTTCCTAATTGCTTTATTACATAACTGCTGCACATGTTTCAGAGTATCTTTGGTGGGTGAGTCAGCCTTAGATGTGATAGTGAAGTCAAAGCAAAACAGAACTCACTGCCATCGAGTAAATTCTGACTCAGAGCACAGTGCCCCTCCGGATTTCTAAAGCTGTAACTTTTGCAAGAGTCAAAACTCTCACTCTTCTTCCTCCCGAGGAGCAACTAGTGGTTTTAAACTGCTGCCTTGTGGTTGGCAGCCTAACGCATAACCCACTACCCCACCAAAAGCACCAGAATTCCCATGGCTTTAGAACAAGAAGCATTTCTGTCTTGCTCATGGTGGAAGTTAACAGTGACCACTGGGTAGCATCGTGCTCTGCTGCACTGTCTTGTCCTATTAGAATCCAGGCTGAGGAATCATCTCTGTGGAGCGTGTCACTCTCGTGCACAGGGAAAAAGCAAGAGAGTTGGCAGGATCACATCTGCTCACAACCCAGCGGTCAAAGATAAATCCCCAACAAGTCAAAGAGGGAAGGAGGTATTCTGTTCCCTCTCATAGTAGACGCTGCAAGTCATGTCGTATGGCAAGGATGGTGACAGGGAGGGAATAATTGATATCAATACCAGGGCAATGACCTGGGGAAGAGAAGAACAGAATTGCGTTGGGCAGTGAGAATGGGTTCTGGAGCCAGAGGGGCCTGATTTTGCATCCAGTCTACCAGTTATGGGTTAGTGGCCTTGGGTTATTAGATAACCTCTCTAATGCTCAGTTCTTTCATATCTAAAATAGTAATTAGCTTGAAGGAGTGTGGTAAAGATCTAGTGAGATAGTGTTGTTAAGTTCTTAGCCAAAGGTTCATGAGGGAGGTGGAGTGGGGAGGGAAGGGAAAATATAAGGAGCTGATAACAAGGGCTCAAGTAGAAAGCAAATGTTTCCAGCACGATGATAGCAACAAATGTGCTCGACACAATGGATTTATGGATAGTAATAAGTTGTGGGCACCCCCAATAAAATGATTTAAAAAACAAAAAGAAAAGTTCTTCACATAGTTTCCTAGAAGAAGAAAGCATTCAAAGAACAACAAATATTATCGTTATGATCTTTGCACCCAAATTAGTGGTCTTGAATCATAAGTGCCTTTGATATCACTATTCCCTCTGATTTTCTCTCTCTTCCTGAGGAAGACAGTAACTCTCAGTCTAGGTGGAGGGAAGGTGGGGTAGAAAAGGGGAACCAGGTACAAGGATCTACATATAACCTGATCCCTGAGGTGTGGCCAACAGGAAAGTAGGTGAAGAGAGACATTGGACAGTGTAAAATATGAAAAAGTAATAATAGTTTATAAATTATCAAGAGTTCATAAGGGAAGATGGAGTGGGGAGAGAGGAGAAAAATGAGGGTCTATTATCAGGGGCTCAAGTAGAAAGCAAATGTTTTCAGAATGCTGAGAGCAACAAATGTGCTTGACATACAATGGACAGATGTATGGATTGTCATGAGTTATGATCCTCCAATAAAATGATTTTTTTTAAAAAGTCACTGGGTCTACAGTGAAATGAAGGAAGAGAAACAAAGAAAGTGATGGGTGAAAAGTTTAAAATGTTCTTCCTTTCTATTGTTACTGTTGTTAGGTGCCCTAAAGTCATTTCTGACCCGTAGCAATCCTGTGCACAACCGATTGAGTCGCTGTCCAGTCCTCTGGGATCCACATAATTAGGCCTATGTGTGAGTCCAAGGTTGCTGCCATTGGGCCAGTCCGTCTTAGTGACAGTCTGCCTCTTTCCCACTGACTTTCTATATTACCAACTATGATTTCTTTCACCACAGGCTGATCCCTCCTGATAACAAGTCCCAAGTACATGAGGCTAAGTCTCATCATCCCTGTTTCTGAAGACTAGTAACACTGTATTCCTTCCCAGAAAGCTTTAGCTATTCTATTGGCAACCCATGGTATGTTCAATATTCCTTGCCAATACCACAAGTCAGAGGTATCAGTCCTTCTTTGGTCTTCCTGATTCATCATCCAATTGCCAGAGGAGTGTGAGGCATTTGAAAGTGACTTAGGTGGGCACACTTAAGACTTGAGATGAAATATTTACAGCTGGACACTGTGATGAGGTCTTTTGCAACAGCTCTGCCTATTGCCTCGTCTACTTTATTGACTTCTGCTTCTACGGGCACTGATTGTGAGTTCAATTAAAATGAAACCTTGACAAGTTCTGCCTTTTCTCCCCATTTGCCTTGATGTTGCTTATTGGTCTAGTCGTGAGGACTTTTATTTTCTTCATGCAGATGTATAGTAAAGGCTATAGCATTTGATCTTCATAATTAACCATGTCAGGTCTGCTTCCTTTTCAAGAAGCAAGGCTGTGTCACCTACATATTGAAGGTTGTCAATGAGTCTTCCTCCGACTCTGAGGCTATGTTTTTCTTCATATAATTAATCTTTTTAGATTCTGTGCTTGGCATACAGACTGAAAAAATATATAGTGAAAAGATCAACCCTGATTTCATACCTTTTCTGATTATAAATCATGTAATAGCCACTTATTCTGTTCAAACAACACTCGGCCTATGTACAGGGTCGATATGAAAAATGTAAGTGCTTTAGAACTCCCCTTCCTTCGCACTGTTACCCATAATTTGGTGCGTTTCATATAGTCTAATCCTTTTGTGTAGGAATTAAAACACAGGTAAACATTTTTCTAGTTCTCTCAGCTTTCAGTCAAGATCCAGCTGAACCTGACATCAGCACTAAAATCACTTATTTCACTTCCTCATTCTATATCCTGCTTGATTTTTATGGCAGCTCCCAGTCAATATGCTGCTGAAACCATCTCTTCTGTCTTCAGCAAAATTCTACTTGCCTGTGCTACCCATATCGTGATTTGAACAATTCTATGTTTTGTTGGATCATCTTTCTTAAGAATGACAACACATAATAATCTCTTACAATTGTTTGGCAAGGAGATATCCTCGGAATGTCTTTGCAGCAATCAGTGAGTGCCTTCAAAACGTGTTACATCTGCTGTAGAAACGTCTCGATTGGTATTCTGTCAATTCCTGGACCCTTTTTTGTTACCAATGGATTCAGCGTTGTTTGGACTGCTTCCTTCAATCACATCAGTTCTTGATCTAATGCTACTTCTTGAGATGGTTGAGCGTCAACCAATTTTCCTTGGTACAATAACTCAGTGTAGTCCTTCCACCATTTCTTTCCCCAGGGTTCACGGGTCTATTAGGGAGCAGCGGGAGGGAGGCCAGAGGCCCAGGACCACCCACACAGCTGCCAGCATGTCATATCGCTCCCCATGCGGCATCCTGGGGCCTTTCAGGACGGAGTTAAGGGTCAGACCTGCGGGACAGGAGCTCCAGGGGGCCGGGCTCCTCACAGGATGATCTGGTTGGGGAAGCTGCGGCTGAGTTCCTTGTGCCGCAGAACATTCGCGTTCAGGATGAGCACCTCGGCCGGGATCCGCACGCGGCAGCCCAGGATGGTGATGGCTGCCAGTAACTTACCATCCTTGAAGAGGCTTTCGCTGCCCATATGGGCTCAAGGGACGTTGGGGTTGGGGGCTCGCTGGGGGTACCCTCCACATGAGCCCAGCTCACCACTGTGCTCCCCCAGCCCACGATGCTGTGCAGCACGCAGGTGGGCTCCTGTAACCTGGCTTCGTAAAGGATGATGCTCTCTCAGAGACGGACGCCCTCGCCCACGGTCACCCCCTCCCCGATGGAGACGTTAGGGCCCAGCACAGCTGATAGGTCCACCTTTGCAGTGGGGTGGGTGTAGACGTTTCCTCGGGCCTCCGGAGCTAGGCTTGGCGAGCCGTTCCGGATACGTGGACTGGTATCCGCCCAAGTAGAGGAGTGAGGCATAGAGGGCAGAGCCCGCAGACCTGATCTGGCTCCAGATGCCATCCGTGAGATGCACTAAGATCTGGCCCTGCTCGGCCAGCGCCGAGAAGATGTCCTGCACCAGTTGGATGGTGCCCGCGCCAGGCCAGAGACCTGGCAAGTCCTCCAGTTGCCTGTCCTGCTGGTTGTGCTGGAACACCTCCCGAAGGGGCCCCAGGGCTTCCGGGGTAAAGAGGGAGATGCCACAGTTGATGATGTCACTCACAAAGGTGCTGGGCTTCTCCACGTACTGGACGACCTCGTGCGTCTGTGGGTTTTCAACGATGCAGCCATAGTTGAGGGACTGTGCCCTGTTCACCATGGTGCCCAACAAGAGGAAAAGGTGGGGCTGGTATCTGTGGGCCCCCAGCATAGCACTCAGGGGAAGTCGGAGCAGACGTCAGCATTGATCATGAACAAGGCCTCCGGACTCCCAGGCAGGATCTGGTCCCGGAAATAGTAGAGGCCACCTCCTGTGCCCAGGAGGGCAAATTCCTGCAGCTACCTATGCCTGATTGGAAGGTTCCACTCCTGTTGGGCAGCTTCTAGAAAGTGGGTAAGGGGCTAATCAGGTTGGTAGAATCCAATAAGCAGAATCCCCTGCATTTCAGGGACCTGAGCACAGGCCTCTATGTGGTGCTGAGTCATGGGCACCCCGGCCACAGGAAACAGTGCTTTGGGCACTTCAAAAGACAGAGGTCTAAAGCAAGTCCCCTTTTGGGGGCCTCCAATCAGGATCACAGCCTTGATTGAGCAAGATGGTGTATGCTACCTAAACTCGCTGGTATTCCAGAATTCCAGAGAGTGAAACTACCAAACTCCCAAGCCCTAATAATGAGGACTGGTGCTGAACGTCTGGATTCCGAGGTTGATAAACCATCACACAGTGTAGCCAGGAACCATGGATCAACACTGGCGCAGACAAGGGAGGAGTCAACTGGGGTCTCCGAGCCTACCCTTCCTCTAGCGGCCGTACACCACCCCTTAATCCCTTGCCACCCCACCACCAGCCCTCTTTACCACTAGCCCCTTCCACCATCTTTTGATATTTCTTGCAATACTCAATATTTTTCTCATAGAAACATTCAATATTGAAACTTGAGTCTTGTGTTTTTTTCTTTCATTCTTACAGCATGAGATATACTGTGGTGTTCTTCCTTTTGGACTTTCTAACACAAGATTTCTGTACATTTTGTTATAATGCTTTATTTTGTCCTCTCAAATTGCCTTTTGAAGTTTTCTGTTCAGCTGTTTTACTTCATCATTTCTTCCATCCACTCTTGTTAGTCTGGGTAGACTGGAAAGACAAATTCATAAACACCCATATGTGTATAAGAAAGAATTTTATATACAAGAGCAATTGAATATTTAAAATGCATCCTAACCCAGTCCAGATCAAGTCCATAAGTCCAATATTAGCCCATATGTCCAATACCAATCTATAGAGTCCTCTTCAGACTCACAAAACATATGCATTGATGCCAAATGCAGGAGAATCACAAGCCAATGGGTTGGAAGTATTGTGGATCCAGTGGCATTGTAAGGCTCTCAGTGCTGGCAAGGGTCTCTACGTAATTTTCCAGCTCTAGAAGTCTGGTTGCATCAGGGTAAGTCCGTTTGGCTCTTCCCGCTCCCAGGGCATGGAGTTTATCAGTGTAGTGTCATGTGTCTTGTCAGTAGAGTGTATCTCAGGGAGAGAGCAGAGAGAGAAGTGTCTCCTACCTCTAAGGAAGAACTATAGGAGTACCCAGAATTCTTAGGAGGCCACGCCCACACAGAGGCCTCAGTGGTTATATCTTGATTGACAGGCCAAACTCCAGTCCTTCACTTATAATCCTCTCAAATTGACACCAGATGACGTAATTAGAACACCACTTTAGCTATTTTATATCCCAGAGCAAATTTAGAGTCTCTTCTGATAACTAGTTTGTTCTTTTCCTGATTTCTAATGACCTTTCTCTCTCTTCCTGAATGATGTTTTTGATGTCATACCACAATTCATTTCATCTCTGGATATTAGTCTTTTTAGATGTCAAATCTGATCTTGGGATGGTCTCTAAATTCAAGCAGTATATGTGGGAAGGTCATATTTTTGCTCTCGAGGACTTTTCCCATGGTCCTTCACTTTTATCTGAACCTGTAGATGAGCAATTTGTGGTCCATTCCACAGTAGTCCCCTTGTCTTGCTTTGACTGATGACATTGAACTCCTCCATCATCTTTCCTCACAAATGTAGTCAGTTTGGTTTATATGTATTTCATCTGGTGATGTCCAGATGTTTACTTTGCTGAAGATAGTATTTGCCAAGAATCAGTTGTTGGTCTTACAAGATAATTCTGTCGTATGATTCACAGCTTGGTTCTGCCTCCAAAGTCATACAGCTACACACTGATACTTCTTTGTTTCCAACTTTCAGATTATAATCACCAATAATTATCAATATACTTCCGTTATATTTTAATTCCACTTCAGAGTGCAAAATTTGGTAAAAATATTTAATTTCTTCATCTTTGGCATTAGTGGGTAATGTGTAAATTCTAATAATAGCTGACCTAAGTGATATCCCCTGGAGGCATGTGGATATTATCTAATTACTGACAATGTCACACTTCAGATTAGATTTTGAAATGCTCTCTTTGATGATGAATATAAATGCCATTCCTCTCCAAGTTGTCATTCCTCGCATAGTAGACTATGGGGTTGTCTGATCAAAATAACCAATACCTCTCTATGCCAGCTCACTATTTCCTAGGACATCAACCTTTATGTATTCTATTTCATTTCTGTTCCTTGGGAAGCTACTTAACCACAGACGAATCAACCCTTGTGACCCATGCAAAGGATACCCCCAGGAAAGTAACCGAACCTGGCTTTCAAAGAAGAAAAAACTCCCATGAGCCAAACAATGAGTAAGTAAAGACCCACAAATGGAGGATCTGTGTGGAAGTCTCAAAGCTTCCAACCCCCAACCTGGGTGAGCAAAAGGACAAATCATTCTCACATTTTTCACTCAGGGAGGAAAGTGCTCTTTGCACACGTTCTGACCTGAAGGGTCCAGGCTGTATGTTCCTTCTTCTCACCTACTTCTCTGATAAGGATGCCTGATAGCATGGTTTGGGCAGCATGAACCTGTTTCCTTTGCCCACTGTAGCAAGGCCATAAACAATGGCGAGGTTGCTTCTCAGTCCTCAATAGTTGCCCATCAAACTTTCAGGGCAGCAGTTCCTTAGAACCCTGGACATGGAGAGTATAAGAAGAATTTGCCTGCAGTCACAGGGGCCCCTGGGAGGTCGGGGCTCCCTCTCCTTCTCATTTCTAACTCAGCGAGGCTTCTCCCGCTTCCCACAAAAGCATCTTCCCTGAGAAGGAACTGATCTGCGGGTGGCTATATCTTTCTAACTACTACAGAACGTGGTGGTATGAACATGGCCTCTTAAGTCTGCTAGCCTGACTCTAATACTAACTCTGTGACCTTGAGTAATTTATGTAGCATATGCAAGATTTGGTTTTCCCTCCCCCAACATTAGTGTGTTAATATAAATCAATAAAGCGTTTGTAGTTTGGTGATAGAGTTCCTAGCTTTCCTGGGGAAGAACCAAATTCAATTCCTAGCCTATCCACCTCAGGCGTAGCCACCATCCATCTGTCGGTGGAGTGGAGACTTCCTCGTTGATGGCTGTGATGTTGAGTCATTTCCAGGGACGCCTCTAGACAATACAGAGCAGGAAGAAAGGACTGATATCCTGCTTCTAAAAATCAACTAATGAAAGGGCTATGAATTACCATGATCCAACCCACAATGATGCAGGGCCAGGCAGTATTTTGTTCCACTCATTGAGTATGGACAACTAACAAAAACAACAGCAATCTAACTTATCTTTCCCCTCTTCATTCCTCAGCTCATAAAGTTCATCATGACGACCTAGCAGAAAGCTGACATGTCATTCGACAAATTAATGTATGCCCTGAAATAATGTCTCAAATGTGACTGCAGGTCATTGAAGAAAGTTCCTTAATGTTTGCGCTCAACGTTTACATGAGAAGGACTTCAAAATGTTTGTGGGGAGAATTGAATTAGAAGCTAAAGGAATTTTCCCCACAAACCCTATGATGTCCAGCACTTTAGCGTAGTTATCCAAATGATCTTCACATCTGGGCACTGCTTGTTATCTAATTATAATGGTCACAACTGTAGCCATTACTACTAAATAAACCTTTCTGTAAGTTTAATATATTTCAATGAAAAGTTGTTGTTTTATTCCTCTCCAACCAAATGAACTCTGGTGGCAAGTGTAGCAGTTTGGGCAGGAGCCGCTCCATGGGAGTAAAATGTGGCCATCTGCTTCCGAAAATATTTACAGCCTCAGAAATCCTATCTGAGGTACCTCCGCTCCATCTGATAGGATCACTTGGAGTCAGAAGTAACTCCATAGAAGCAGGTGATGGATTTTTCATAGAAGCAGGTGATGGATTTTTCTACCATCTGCCCCATGGTGCCCTTCTAGTGAGTGAGATAAAGTTAATATGTACCTTGATGACCGCAGATGATTCCATAAATTGCTTTGGTCTGTGGGACATGAGGGGTCATGCACACTACCTTCAAAAAGAAATAAGAAGAGGCAAGTGGTTCTGTCATTATTCTTTTCTCTCTGTTGTGAGAATGACAGCTGTCCCTTCTGGAGCAAACAGGTGTGGGGGGGAAAGTAGAAGCATTATGGCCAACGTGGAAGGGTTGGCTTGGATCTATTCCTAGAACCCATGAGATAGGGGTGTGGTTACTTGCCGCAGCATAACGCAGTATAACCCACCCAACAATTAGGATGTTGGGAAGGAAATACACCTTCAATTTACAGATGAGTTTGGTTATTGTTTGGTGTAGACTGAAACAACCCCACCAGAAAGCGACAGTTCAAGATACCAATCCAAGCCCACAGCTTTCGTCCTCAAATCATATACTCATCCCACATACTGTGCACTGCCTGGAAAGGTGGGTTCCTTCATAGGACTTTAAACACAAGTTTTTGCATGTGTATGTGGTTTTCCTATCCGGCTCACTCATCAATCTGAGCTTTATCGAGGAAAGAACGACGTATGTCTATTTTTTTTTTTGCAATCTTCCGTTTTTATTCCATATTAGACTTACACCTTGGTGAATAAATAAATTTGCCCACTTATTGATTTCATTTTGTCATCTGGCTAATGTGCTAGGAAGACATGATGACCACACAAGGAGGCAGGAAATTTCTAGACTGAGAAGTCTAGCAAGCAAAAGCACATGCTCTGTTAGAAGAATAGCAAATGTCTTTATTGAGGGCTCAAAACTGTTCAAATCAGGTACACAGATGATCTCACAGGCTGTTAAGTGCATAGAGTGGGGATATTTTTATGAAGTAAAACCAAGAGTTAAAGGTACAGAAAGAAGCTGTGGCACCATAATGGGTTATGCAGTGCAAGGTCAGCAGTTAGGGCAACTAGTCACTCCTCTGGAGGAATAGAAGGCCTCTTCTGTCCCTGTAAGGATTGGCAGCCCTGGGAACCCAAAGGGGCAGACCCACCCTGCCGTATCATGTCGCCATGAGTCTCCGTCAATTATATGGTCCTGAATGAGGAGGGATTGGGGGGGAGGGGGGTAAAGGTATAACATTCTGACTATATGTTGCAAGATCTGAGAAGTCTGAGGCAGGACAATTCAAAGCAAGGACTTTATAGTGATTGATTGGAAATATAAATGTAGCTATTTTGACTGGTTATATTACTAAGCAGGGAGGAGGGGTTGAGAGGATGGTCATGAGGTAATCATGTTAAACAATTTTTTCCTGAGACCTGCTGAGCTAGTTTCTGACAAGGGTCTGTATCAAGGTCCTGCTTTAGGGGCATTCCTTCCATATCTTTAGGTTAACCTGGGGAAAAGGCTGCATATACATGTGTCTACAGGTTTGACACAGACCCCCATAGAGGGTGGCCATGGTGGCACTGGGTGTGGTGTGGTTTTTTAAGGGTTTGACAGTGCAGGGGAATCTTCTTTTCATTAATCTGTTCAAGGATTCGATGGTGCAGGTGGGATGCTTTGTTATGGGTTTAAGAACGGCTTTGAGAGACGCAGTCAGGGAAATAAACAAATGCTAAGCTGCAGTGGAGGTTCTGTGGTGGCTCAGCGGTTACACATGGGCAGCTAGCCACACCAGCCATTCTGCTGGGCAAAGATGGGGCTTTCCATTCCCATAGAGAGGTACATTCTGGGACGCCCACAGGGGCAGGTCTACTCTGTCTTACACGGTCACTGTCAGTTGGAATTGACTCAGCGGTGCTGAATTTGGTTTTGTTTGGGTTTGGAAAAGGCCTGATCATTCTGTTACTAGTCAAGTGTCTCAAGGTTGGAACTCAACACATGAAGAGGATCTTAGGTCCAGTAGCCTGCTGGAACCAAGAATACTTGATGATCTTATTACTCGCTTCTAAGACCCATCATCACTCAGGTTAACCTTGAGGCGGCGGGGGGAGGGGGGGGGAGGGGGGTGGCCGGGAAATGGACTGTACCTTCAGAACCAAATTGGACAGCTCCACTCATTAGCACTTCAAACTGAGCACACCCCAATCTAGCCTTCATTTGTGTTTGTTATCTTATTAAGGTCACCTCTCTTTCCCCAGTAACGCAACTCAGAGGCCTGGGAATTATCTTGGGGCTTTCCCTTATTTCTCAAGGCTAGACTGTCAATAGGTTCACTTGACCTGTGAAACCCTTCATTTCCCCATTGCTGCAGAGTTCACGGATTCATTGTCTCTCAACACAACCCAGGGAGGAGACCAGACCCTCCAGGCCTCTCAATCCGCACTCCACGGATCCTTTCAAACATCCCAGACAGCTACCAAGGTGACTTTGAAAATAAACAAACCTGAAATGCTTATGTACACACATCAACAGACCAAAAACCAAACATGTCATCATTACATTTAAAGAGGGTGGACTTGAGATCCTATCAGGCTCCATGATTTTCAAGCTTACTCAATCATAAGAGAATCACCTCAGGGCACTTGATAAGAATACAAGGTCCTTAGTCCCACCCTCAACCTACTTACTAGAAATCTCCAGGGGAGGGGCCTGGGAGTCTCTTTTTAATAAATTCCTCAGATGATTTCTCGCAGGTATTTAAGTTCAGGTAGCACTGGCACAGCCTGTAAGCTAGAATTAGACTCAGCTGTGAGCAATCACAAACAACTGCAACTTAGACAAGATAAGGGTTTCACTCACTCCAGTAGACAGGTCAGGAGTCTACGGCTCACAGACCACTCCACAATATCAGGAGCTCAGGCTCCATGTCACCCACTCTCTAGGGACTCAACATATGGTCCAAGAAGCACAGGCTGGCAGGAGAGGGCTAGAGAAGAGACACATTTTAAGAGGTGGTACCGACCCCATCATATATTACTTCTACTGGACTGCCTTTGGTCAACTTGCTCACACAGACATACCGAGCTGCGAGAGAAGCTGGGAAATGTAGTTTCTATCTGAAGTCTTGGACAGAATTGGTAGTAGCAAATAACCCCAGAGCCTAATATTTCCCTTTAGCTGAAAAATAATCAGAGGTCCAGAGAGATCAAGTAATATACCCAAGATCATATGACTGGGCTAAGTAATAGTCTCAGGTGTCCCTGTTTTTCTGTCTTTACCTTCACTTCCTCAAAGTGAGCATATGCCCTAGGGAGAAACTTGTGATAGTGGGTCACTCGGCTTGGCAGTACTTCCTAGTTGCCTTGAGAGAAAAAATGGCATCTCATGATGTAATGGTTCCTCTCTTTCCATCTCAGGAAATATGATGGCTAGAGAGGGAGTCATTTAACTAAAATCCGTGTGATAAGAGAAAGGTACTAATCTAAAACAGTAAGATTTTTGAGCAACTAATCTCTTCATTCCATCCACTCCACACTCCCTGTTAAATGAGATAATCAAATGCCATTCTGTTGTCTCAACCTCTCTATATCAAGATATCAATTTACTGCATCCAAAATGATTCCAGTTCTATTTCTGCATATGTTATTGGGGTGGGGGGGACATTGAAAGTTCCTGGAAATTTTCAATTTCTTTTCATTCCACTTTTATTTCTTTCTTTTAAACAGATGAGCTTATTTTTATGAGGCTCTTAGAGATCCATTTTATTTTTGACTGGACTCAGCCTTAGAGCTAGAAGCTCTCAGAGAGAACAGCCTCCATCTCTTGAAAATCAGTCCCTGACATCTTTTATTGGCCTCCTTCATTCTCTTGGCCAAAAGCTTGCCATATTCAGTGGCCTCCTTCTTCTTGATCTTGGTGCACTGTTTCTTCAGGGCAAAGCACTGGGGCTTGTGCTTCAAGACACATGGAGTCTGGAGACATCGAGTCTTGATCATTTTCGTCCTGTGTTTCCTGCCTCCATTACTTAGGATCTTTCTCACAACCTACTGGAGAACATCATATTCTTCAGAGAGATTGAAGAGTTTGCATATTCTGCTCGCTCTTTGGGGCCCCAGGCAATGAGGCACAGTTGTATCAGTCAGTCCTGGGATATCTCCTTCCACCCCCTTTTGTTTTTTACAATAACCAAGTTGAGAATGCTCAGCTTTGCATCCACAATGCAGCCCCAGATGGATTTGCACTTCCTCTCCCTGTTCTCCTAGGTATGCAATATTCAACAGTCATGAGTCAAAATACCTAGTTTCATGGGAAAACCTGGCTTGTTGTTCCCACCACTGATGCAGACAACATAACACTTCCATTCATCATCCAGCACGTGGGCAGCAACTACAGAGACCACTCGCTTCCAATGAACTATGTGAAGTTTGTGTTCACCATCTACTTTAATGACTTTCTGGAATCCAGCAGCTAAGGAGGAGATGTTCAGCTTCATGGTGAAGTGGTTGATCACCTCTGAGAAGGCATGAAAAAGAGACCCTTAACTCCATTTTTCAATGGACTTTTTGAAAGTTCCTTGTATTGGAAAGTACAATATGGACAACATTCTTAAAGAAATACATTCTTCAAGACATTAAAGAATTCTACAAAATTCTTCAGTCTGAATTTGATCAAATATGCAATCAAGATGCATTGATAATTATTGGTGATTGGAATGTGAAAGTTAAAAAAGAAAGAGGAAGGAACAGTCCTTAGAAAACATGGCCCTCATGATAAAAATCAAAACTGAAGATTGCATGATAGAATTTTACAAGACTAACAACTTCTTCATCACAAATATCTTTTTTAATAACATAAATGGTGATTATACATTTAGACTTCTTCATATAGAATAAACAATATTCAAATTGACTATATTTATGGAAAGAGATGATTTAAAAACTCAATATCAGCAGTTAAAAGGAGCCCAGGGCCTGGCTGTGAAACAGACCATAAATGGTTTATACGCAAGTTCAATTTGAAGTTTAAGAAAATAAAAACAAGTCCAAAGGAGCCTACCTAACCTCAAAGAAAATCTCAAGAACAAATTTGGTCCAAGAAACATTTGTGAAAGAAATGATACGCTATAGGAGGACATCAAGAACGTAACACATGAAGAAGCAAAGGGTCAAAAAATACCCAAAAAAGAAGAAGAAGCTATCAAAGGAGAAGTCAGAAGAGACTCCACAGCTTGTTCTTGATTGAAGAGTAGCTAAAACAAAAGAAAGAAATGATGAAGTAAAGAATCTGAACTGAATGTGCTCGCTTCGGCAGCTCATATACTAAAGAGTCTGAACTGAAATTTTCTAAAGGCAGCTCAAGAAAGTAAGGTATTTCAATGAAATGTGCAAAGACCTAGAGCTGGCAAACCAAAAAGGAAACATATGCTTAGTATATGTTAAGCTGAAAGAACTAAATAGATAATTCAATTGTTGAATTGCAATGTTAAATGACTACGCACAAAATATCACAAGAAGATGGAAAGACTACACAATGTCACTGTAGCAGAACTACTCAACATTCAACCATTCCAAGAGGTAGCAAATGATCAAGAACCTATGGCATAGAAAGAAATCCAATCTGTACCAAAAATAAGACTCTGTGAATTGAAATAATGCCAATTATTCATCTATGCCATAGATGAGTACCTATGCAAAAAAAATTTGGAAGATAGTTACCGGGCCAACTGACCCGAAAGAAGTCACATCTGTACCTATTCCAAAGAAAGGTGACCTAACAGAATGTAGAAATTTCAAATAGCATTATTAATATCACATGCAAGTAAAGTTTTGCTAAATATCACCCAACAGCAGTTATAACAGTATGTCAACTGTATGTCAGTGAGCTACCAGAAATTCAGCCCATATTCAGATGAGAACATAGAACAAGAATTATCATTGCTGACATCAGACAGATCTTGGCTGAAAGCAAAAAATACCAGAAAGATGTTTCTTTGTTTTTATTGATGATGTAAATGCATTAAGCTGTGTGAGTCATACAAATAGTGAATTAGCATTGAGAAAAATGGAATCCCAGAATATTTCATTGTGCTCATGAGGAATCTATACGTGGCTCAAGAGGCAATTATTTGAACATCACAAGAGAATACTGCATAGTTTAAAATAAGGAAAGGTACGCACAAGGGTTGTATTATCCTACTATACCTATTCTATCTATACACAGAGGGAAAATTTTCAGAGAGACTGGATTCTATTAAGAAGAATGTGGCATCAAAATTGGAAGAAGCCTTATTAACAACCTTCAGTGTGCCAGAAACACAATACTTCTTGCTCAAAGGGAGGCGGATTTGAGGCACTGGCTCATCATTTTCCAGGACTGGTGCCTTCAATATAGATTAAAACTGTGTCAAGAACATCAAAATCCTTACAACTAAAGGATAACTGAACAAAAGATTAAAGTTGTCAAGAATTTCATCTTGCTTAGATCCATAATCCATGCTCATAGATGCAGCAGTCAAGAAATCAAATGGGACATTGCATTGAGCAAACCCACTGCCTAAATTTTGAAGTTGAAGAGCAAATTGTTACTTTAAGGACTTCCTGACCTGAGCCATGATATGTTCAGTCACTTCATATCCATGTGAAATTTGGACACTGACTAAAGAACACTTAAGAATTGATACATTTGAATTATGAGGCTGTTGAAGAACATTAAAAGTGCATGTACTGCAAAAACAAAGCAAAACAAAAAAAATCTGTTTTGAAATAAGTATAGTCATGGGCTGAGCCCCGGAAGTGGTTGAGTGCGGGACTGCAGCCCGCAGCCTTGGCGGTTCAAACCCAGCCACGGCTCTCAGGAGCAGCACTGAGTAGCGCCCACAATCACCAAAGGCAGTGATGGCCCCCCCCCCAAAAAAAATAAGCCAAAAAAAAAAAAGAAAGAAGTATAGTCAAATGCTCCTTAGAAAATGAATGTCTAGGACAGTGATGCCCCATCCCCCACAAAAAGAAAGAGAATGAATGTCTATAGACTTCACCTCATAAACTTTAAAAAAGTTATCAGGGAAGACCGAGCCCTGTCAAAGGACATCATGATTGGCAAAGTAGAGGGTAGCAAGAATGAGGACGGTCTTCAGGAGATAAGTTGATACAATGGCAGCAACAACAGGCTCAAACATAAAAATGTGAAGCTGGCACGGCACAGGGAAGTGTTTCATTCTGTTGTGTCTGGGTATCTATAATTTGGGACTGACTCCATAGCATCTAAAAATAATAACTTAAATGCACCCAAGAATCTTGTAGAGCATATAGGAAGCAAAATCCTGATAACTTCTTTTTTTAAGATTTTTGAATCATTTTATTGGGGGCTTGTACAACTCCCATCACAATCCCTAAATCCAACCATCATGTCAAGCACATTTGTTGACATCCTCATTCTCAAAACATTTCCTACTCACGCCCTTAGTATCAGCATATTTTCCCCTCCTTCCCCATCCTCCCACCTTCATAAAAGCTACTGTGAGACTTGGTCCTGAGGGGTTTATAGGTACTAGATTCCTGGTTTCCAGCTCTTATCTGCAGCCACATACATACTGTGGTCCAGCCTGAGTTCTACGGCAGACTGCCTGATAACTTCTTAAGCTATAACCAAACACCTTGAGGAAATGAGGCTCTAGGGTGAAAGGTCACAGTTTCAAAGTACATATATGTCCATCAGCCTAATAGGCCATGACAATGCTCTACACACAACTTTGCTGAGTATTGACTGGGGTCTCAAAAGCTTGTAAGCAGTCATCTATGATGAAACGAATGGCCCCATTGGAGCAAAGAAAAGGTGGGGAGGAGGCAAAGACTCACAGAAACAGAGAATTCAGTGGGCTAAGGGACCACATGATCCACAGCCTCCACTCCCCTGAGACCAGAAGAACTAGATGGTGACCCACTACCACTACTGATCACAGTGATCAGAATTACAGTAGAAGACCCTAGCCAAAAATCGAGGGTGAGAATGTAGAAGAAAAATTAGTTTAATAAAAATGACCTACTGGGCAGATAGAGACTGGTGAAACCTCTAAGATTATGACCCTTAATAACTCTTTAATCATTGACGGACCATATCCCTGGGGATCAGTTTTTATCCAAACAATAGACAAGCCTATAAAATAAGTAATGGGCCTGTTCTTCATTGTAGAGTAAGGTAAGGTGAATGAAAGAAATTATGGGGTCAAGACACTGGATGGAAAATTTTGAAGAGGAGCTCGAGAACACAAAGTAAAATGTTATAAAAAATGTGCAAAAATCTAGAGCTGTAAAACCAAATGGGAAGAACACATTCGGCCTATCTGAACCTGTAAGAACTCAAAAAAAAAATTCTAGCCTCGAGACTCTTTCAATTTTGAAAGAGTTTATGGGCAAAATATTGAATGATGGAGAAAGCATCAAAAGAAGATGGAAAATTGGGTCTGAGCCCCGGTGGCATAGTGGTTGAGTGCAGGACTGCAGCCCACTGGGTTGGTGGTTCAAATCCAGCAGCAGCTCTCCAGGAGCAAGGCTGGGCCTCCTACTCCCACCAGAGGGCAGTGATACCAAAAAAAAAAAGAAGATGGAAAATAATTACAAAGTCACTGAAACAAAAAGAACTGGTTGATATTTCACCATTAGAAGTATCATAGAATAGTAACTAGTGGACTGAAGGAAGAAGTTCAAGCTGTACAGAAAGCATTAGCTCAAAACACAGCTCCAGAAATTGATGAAATACCAACTGAAAATGTTTCAACAAGCAGATGAAGCACCGGAAGCACTCACTCATCTATGCCAAGAAATGTGGAAGACAGCTACTTAACCAAATGACTGGATATTTATATACATTCCAGAGAAAGGTAACCCAACAGAATGCTCAAATTATAGAACAATATGATTGATATCACATGCAAGTAAAATTTTGCTGAGTATCATCAGAGAAGGTTTGTAGCAGTACATTGACAGGGAGCTTCCAGAGGTTCAGGCTGGATTCAGAAGAGGGCCTGGAACAAGGGATATAATTATTGGTGTCAGATGGATCTTGGCTTAAAGCAGATAAAACCAAAATGATGGGTACTTGTGATTTATTGATTGCAGAGACAATTGACTGTGTGGGTCATAACAAACCATAGACAGCCTTCAGAATAATGGGGACTCCAGAACACTTCATTATGCTCACGCAGAGCTTGTACGTGGATCAAGAGGCAGTTTTGCAAACATGATAAGGGAATACTGCCTGGTTAAAAATCAGGAAAGGTGTGCACCAGGGTTATATTATCTCACCATAGTTGTTTAATCTGTACGTGGACCAAATAATCCAAGAAGCTGGATTCCATGAAGAAGACTATGCCATGAGAATTAGAGAAAGGCTTATTAATAACCTGCAATGTGCAGATGGCACCACCTTGTTTGCTGAAAGTGAGGAGGACTTGAGGCACTTGCTGAGGAAAATGAAGAATTGTAGCCTTCAGTGTAGATTATAACTCAGTGTAAACCAGAAAAAAATTCGCGCCGCCATTAAGTAAATGCTGACTCATGGCGCTTCTGTAGGGCAGGGTAGAACTACCCGTATAAGTTTCTGAGACAACTGTAACGCTTTGCCTGAATAGAAAGCTCTCTTCTCTTTCTGCAGAGGGGTTGCTGATTTCAAACTGCTGACCTCACGGTTAGTAGTCTTACACTTAACCACTACACCATCAGGACTCCTCTAATACAATATAAAAACCCTCACAACAAGAGGTAAGATCATGCAAAATGGAGAAAAGATAGAAGTTGTCAAGGATTTTGTCTTGCTTGGATCTTCAATCAGTGCTCATGAAAGCAGCAGTCAAGAGACCAAATAATATGTTGTTACCTTGGGTAGATCTGCTATGCAAGACCTCTTTAGGTGACTGAGAAACAAGGATGCTACTTCGAAGACTAAGGTGTGCCTGACGCAAACCATCCTATTTCCCATGGTCTCATAGCTAAGTTGGACAATGAATAAAAAAGACTAAGGAAGAATCAATACATTTGAATTGTGGTACTGGAGAAGAATATTGAAAGTACCATGGATTGCTAAAAACACAAATCAATCTGTCTTGGAAACGGATGCCCCAAGTCCTCTTTAGAGCAGTGGTTCTCAACCTTCCTAATGCCATAACCCTTTAATACAGTTCCTCATACTGTGGTGACTGCCCAACCATAACATTATTTTTTTAAGAAGTCGTAGAATTTTACTTTCTTAGATCTTTGCTGACAGACCAGATATCCAACAGAGTTCACACCTTTAGGAAGACACCATTAACTTTATCTTAAATGTCTAGTTATGGTTTGTTACTTTTTTTTTCAATGATTTTATTGGGGGCTCTTACAGCTCTTATAACATACCATACATCCTTTGTATCAAGCATATTTGTACACATGTTGCCATCTTCATTTCCAAAATATTTTCTACTTGAGCCCTTGGTATAAATTCCTCTTTCCCCCCTCCTTTTTTTTTTAGTAAATCATTTTGTTGGGGGCGCATACAACTCCCATCAGGATCAAGACATACATCAATTTTATGCATACCATATTTGAACACTTGTTGCCATCATCACTCTCAAAACCCTCCTTCTACTTAGGCCCCAGTACCAGCTCCCCATATTTCCCCTCCCTCCTCACTTCCCTTCCCCCATGAACCCTTAAGAATTTACAAATTGTTATTACTTTTTCATTTCATAAACTGTTCGATGTGTCCCTTACCCATTTCCCTGTTGTCTGTACTCTAGAGAGGAGTTTATATATAATATACAGGTCCCTGAAATTGGTTCCCCCTTTCTATCCCACCCTCCCAGAATCACCACTCCCACCACTGATCCTGAATGGATCATTTATCCTGAACTCCTCATGTTACTGACTCCAAAGTACATCCCCTGGTCTAGCTGGATTTGTAAGGTAGAATTGGGAACATGACAGTGGGTGCAAGGAAGCATTTGGAAACTAGAGGAAAGTTGCATATTTCATTGTTACTACACTGTACCTTGACTGGCTCATCTCCTCCCTGCAACCCCTCTGTAAGAGGATGTCACTTCACCTATTGTTGTTACTTCATAGCTGTAATTTTGCTACTGTTGTGAATCAGGTGACCTCTGTGAAACGGTCATTCAACCTCCACAGGTTCAGAACTGCTGCTTTAGGAGCAAGGATGTGGTGACTTCATCTTATGTATCTGGACATGTTGTCAGGAGGGGGACACCAATCCCTGGAGAAAGGCAGCATAAAGTGAATGGGCAGTAAAGGAGGAGAAGGCCCTCAATGAAATGGATGGACACAGTGGCTGCAACCAGGGGCACAGACATAAAAACAATTGTGCGGGATGGCAAAGGACCGGGCAGTGTTTCCTTCCGTTGTACTTAGGGTCACTGTGGTCATGATGGCTCTTAACAATAACAAATGGCCCTGAAGGTATCCCCCACCTACTACATATACTTCAATGGTTGTTTCATCATAGTGGGGAGTTTGATGAACCTAAATTCAAATTTCAACTGTGTTTAGAACCTACATGAAATAAAGGATGTGACCTCTTCCACGACTGGGTGGCAATCAATAAGGGCCGATGCACAAAGGGAGTGTCTCACACATGGTTGTTAGGATCCTTTGAGCCACTTTCAATCCATAGCAACCTTATGTAGAAAAGAAGGAAACTCAGTCCAGTGTCCACCACGCTCACCATCATTACCCTGTTTGAGCCCACTGTTGCAGGCACCGAATTAGACCATTTAGGGTCTTCCTTTTTTTCATTGAGTCTCTGCCATCTGTGCTTCGAAGTTAGTGGTTCTCAACCTGTGGGTCACAATCCCTTTGGGGTTAAATGACCCTGTCACAGGGATCTCCTTTGGAAAACACACAAGTTTTCCACAACATAGAATTGCATATTGTTTTGTGATTAATCACTATGCTTTAATTATGTTTAATTATGTTCAATTTGTGACAATGAAAATACATCCTGCATATCAGTTATTTATATTATGATCCATAACTGTAGCAAAATTACAGTTATGAAGTAGCAGCAAAAAAAAAAATGTTATGGTTGGGGATCACCACAACTTGAGGAACTGTATTTAAAGGGTCTTGGCATTTGGAAAGTTGAAAACCAATGGTCTGGGGAGTATTCCAGCAACACTTCTTAAACAGGTTTGTTTGCCCATTTGGGAATCCATGGAACTGCCAATATCCTTCATCAGCACCATGATTCAAATGCATCAACTCTTCTTCAGTTTTTCTTAGTCGATGTCCAACTTCCCCATGCATATGAGGGCATTAGTAATACCATGGCTTGAGTAATACCAGGTTAAAGAGTAAAAAAATGTTTCATTATCTCACATAATGGGACCTCTAACCAGGAGTCTTTTCAGATTTGGTTTAGCAGCACAGCCACATCACTGAACTGAGTCAGTATCTCTGCAGTTCCCTTGGTCTTTCCGTCATGGTGTCAGAAAGGCTGCTCTTGCACCAAATATCACATCCTCACATAGCAGTATTCCAAGGAGGAAGGGAGGTATCTTTCCTTGCCTACAAATCTTTCCTTGCTCTGCAAGCAGGCCATCTTGTCTGGTTGGCCAGGGTCACATAGACTTCTAGAGCAATCTATTCTATAGATTGCCCTCTCTTCTAAGCCAATCACTGGTGCAGAAGAATGATAACATTAGAGCAATAGTGATTTTCCCCCAGGGCTTCTTGGTACACTGCCACACTGGAGCACAGGGAGTGACCAGTGGTGTTCATCGCCTGCATCCATTTCACCTTTCCTTCCAGACAGGTTATAAGATGGCATTTGCCACTCTGTCCAGAAAGAGGAACATGTGTGATGTGCTCTTTCCAAACAAAGTTAGATTCCCTGGGTTCCCTTTCCTGCTTTGAAATTCACAGAAGAACGTGGAGTGAAGTCTCTATTAGTTGAGGCTGAGTGCCCATGAAGGTCAGAGCTCTGTTCACCCCCAATAGACCAGTAGCATGAGTAAGAAATATACTTTTGTTGTTGTGATCCACTCGGATTGGGAGATTGTTTATTATTGTAGCAAAACCCAACCTGACCAATTGTAGATGGGTAGACGACACAGAGCAGGGGAAGCACCAGCTGAAAATCTGTACTTAGAAGACTCATCGTAGCAGCTGTCAGGACAGATGAAGTAGCTTTCCCTGAACTGTTGTCTTATGTTTTTGAAAAGAGGCATTTCTCACTCTCAAAGAATCAATAGATGACCATGGAGGGCATACAGTGCAATTTTTCTTTCTCTTCAAGACCCACTCAGAGCAAGTAGGCAGCTTGAGTTATGATAAACCACTACTAAGACCATCCATTTTGGGGGGTTATTTGTACATCTTCATGGTATATATAAAACATATGATATTAGAGCACATAATTTGCTGATACTATCATTCTCATGTAAACCCTCAAGGCAGATAAAAAATGGATTTGTAGATATACTGATAATAAAAGCCAATAATGAGGAGGAGGGGAGAAATTAGTCAACTTACATCAGAACAAACTTACAACAGTTGTTGGAATGGAATCCTGTCATACACTGGGGGCTACCTGCAATATCCACAACAGAAACTTTACTAAGTTCTTACTATGTCTTCAAGACAAGTCTATAAGACCACTCCTGGTTTTCCAAATAAGGAATATCAGTTTGAAGAGTTTAACAGATTTACTGTATTTCACATAGATTTTGTTGCTTGTGACCATCAAGCACAACAGAATGAACTTCTTACCTGATCTTCCACCGTTTCCTAAGCCTGAGGCATCAGAGTAGGTCAGGCTATTACGACTTATTTTCCTTGGCTGATTTTTCAGAAGATCACTATACCTTTATCCCTAACCCATCTTTGTCTAGAGTTTCCTTTAAAATTTTCCCAGCATCATAATAATCCTCAAGCCTCCATTGATAGGGAGTGATTGCACATTGGTCAGAAATCGAACCCAGCTCTGTACCAAAAGGAAGATGCCAATTCCATCATCACCAGTGAGTATCCAAACTATGGTTGACTTCCCTGTCAGCTTGTTTCTCAACAAAGACCCATGTCCTGGAACCAGAGAGACCTCCAGCTGGGAAATCTAAGAGGGGGTGACAGGCGCCTTTCACTCCCAAGAACCAAGTAAGTCCACTGTCTAAAGAGGTCCTGTCACACTGAGGATGTTTTCGTAAACAGAGGTGATTAGGTGGAGACAAATGGAAGAGGGTCAGTACTGTCCCAGGTAACCTCTCTGTTTCTTAGCTTTCCTTCTCTGGCAGATGCAAGTGATGCAATAACTACAGCAGCAGTCATTGGTCATCAAAAAGACACAGAGGTTTGGGTTCTATCTATGGGGCTGAGGAGACATCTACAAACAATTTACAGCCACACTCAGAAAACAAAAGTAACGCCAAGCTGCCGTTCACCACCCCTGGCTGTGTACTTTAGCACATGCTCTCTTTTTTCTGTATGAACCTTCTTCCACTCCCTTCTCCTCTTGTCTACATTTTCTAAATCTATCTTCCTCCCACTGGATAAAAAATCTGTAGTGTGAGCTGAGCCCCAGTAGCGTAGTGGTTGAGTGTGGGACTGCAACCCGCTGTCTTGGCCATTCAAATCCAGCAGCAGCTCTCCAGGAGCAAGGCTGGGCCTCCTACTCCCACCACAGGGCAGTGACGCCCAAAAAAAAGTCTGTAGTGCATAGTAAGCACACGGTGAATTGAGAAGGGAATACTGTAGCCCAAGTGAGGCCTGGCCCTCCCTGTTGCCACAACACTTTATCATCTTCACTTTTACATTTTCAACAACTCTTGGGGTCAAGCAGGTAAGATTTCATTCCCATTTTGGAGACAGGAAACAAAATCAAGGTTCAGAGATTTCAAGGCAATTGGCCTGGAGCCACAGTGAGCAGAGAGTTCAGCCGGGACCCACCTCGGGTAAGAGGGGCAAGAAGATGACACCTTCATGGAGGTAACAGGAAAAGAAATGGAGACAGAGAGGAAATCGCAGGTGATTTGGCTCCCTAATTCAATGGTGTGACCATCTGCCCATGATCATTTGGCAAGCCTCACATTGAAGGGCTGAATCAATGAGTGTTTTTATAGCCAGAGATAAGTGGACCCATTTTCACATTGACAAATTATCAAACAGCCATTTTACTGATGTCGTTAGACTGTAATAGAGATAGAATGCAATTCAGATATGCATATCCTCTTTCTAATCATCGTTCGTCCGTCAGCCTTGGAGGTCAAGTTGAGTTTAATCTTCCTCCATGGCCCCCCATGCTTTTGCTTTCTGTCTCCCACGCTCACTCTGCCTCCTGGAACTTCCATTCAGGACTTAATGGGAAAGGCATGTGTCAGAGCCTGGGCCGGCCCGTGCTGCTTCTTGGTGAAACTAAGACGAGGAAGGCAGGTTGTAGTCCTGCTTTTCCTCCGATACCCAACCTTGTCCACACTTTCACAAATAGAGCTGCTTGAATACACCGCTGGATAGTCTAGGAAACTCCCCGCGGTTCTGTAAACAGAGATGACTGTTTGCAGGGCGGCTTTAGGCAGCCTGAGCAAGCATGATGTTGGAATCCTTGAAATCATCTATTTTTCATGGGTAAATAAACAGTGGGAGGAAGGGAGAAGGCATCCATGCAATTTTAATGAACCAGATTCCCATCGGTCGTCAAAAGAAAACAAAAGGTAGCTTAATGGGCACAAGGAAGCTCTTTTTCTAGTGATTTTTCTGCTCAGCTCCCCAGGGAAGAGGAGTGGCTTCTAAATTAAAAAGAAGAGATGATGCTCTGAGCATATTTTTTCCTGTCATTTCATTGTCTTTGATCTTGCACTTCCGAAGAAAGAAACACTTAACCTCCAAAGTCTGATCGATGTTGGAAATGCATGCTTTATTTTCAGACCCTTTTCTGGTGCCTAGAAGCTCTGTGAGTCAGGCCACATTTGTGTCTTCATGTGTGAACTTAGAAAAAAGACTTCAAACAATGCTTTCAAACAACCAATTTGCTTCAATACTACTGACTGAATTGGGGGCCACAGCTGTTTGGTTTTTTTGTGTTTTGTTTTTTTGGCTTTGTTTTTGTTTTTTTGTTTTTAACAATCTTCAGAGAATTCTTTTTCAAGATAGCAACTCTTTCCCCAAGAAAAGTTATTTAATGGAGTTGAAGTCATCCTGGACTTTCTTAGAAGCAGTTTACACGTGGACACTAGCCCAGTGGATTCCCTCGGCTCCAAAATGGCAGGCTCTCCCTGGAATTCTCGTGAAGGGAAGTAAAAAAAGCACTTCTGTCACACAAGCAGTCTATCACGGGTCTGTGTGGATTCCCTGCTCAAGAGAGTCAAGTGTATTATGTTGCCAGAAGCCTACTCGATCATCTATAATAAATATTCATCTGCATGTATCATGCACTTGAGCTGCATGACTGATGAACTCCAGCTCCAGAAATGAATGGGAAATTCACAAAGACAAATGCCACCTTTCAGTGCTGTTCTCATAGATAAATTGCACTTAGATTTAAACAAAGTCAGTAATTTCATGCTTTACAACGAGTGCCTGCTTCCACCCCGACAGACCCAGCTTCTGGATAAGGGTGCCAATATCCCCATGTGATTGGCTGAGTTTTGACACCCTGTACTAGAAACAAACAGGCAGCACTTTCTCCTCAATGGGCTCATTTTTACAATGGAATGACGCCAAAGACACGTCCTTGGGTCTTGAGGCAATTTGACCCATTTAAAGTACGGGCATTTTCCTCTGTGATGGATCGGAAAGTACACAGGTAGTATTCTAGTGGGAAGCAATTTGGCACCAAGCCAGAAAAACACATTCGCCTTACGAATGAGGAATCCCACACCTGGTACCTGAGCTGACAGCTTTGTAAAAGGAGCCACTTAGGCTCCCCTCCTTTGGCTTATTTTGATGGAAGAAATGCCACATCCTAGAGATGCAGAAAAGGCATCCTTTAGGCATTGGGCTGCTAACTACAAGGTCAGCTGTTCGAAACCACCAGCTGCTCTCCTGTAGAGCGTGATAGCCTCAGAAACCCACAGGGACAGTTCTACCCTATAATGTAGGGTGGCTGTGGGTGGACATGGACTGTCTGGCAGTGAGTTTGATGTGCAGAATGCGAGACATGTAGAAAGAAGCCCTAGTGACTCAGTGGTGAAGCACTCAATTGCTAATCAGAAGGTTGGTGAGGGCATTTTTTTTTTTTTAGCTTATAGGGTTTGCTTTAAAGCCACTGAATTGGATAGCCACAGGTTTAGAGACACAACTCGCCGCTCCCCCCTTTTTCATACTGTGCCAGGAGGAAAGAGGGGTCAGCAGATGGATAGGTCTAGTCTAGGAGGGGAAAATGAACAGAAAACGCAAGCATACATACAGTCACTTTTTCCCTCTGGCTTTGGGGAGGCTGTTTTGCTC
Source organism: Nesogale talazaci (assembly GCA_004026705.1). Lineage (NCBI taxonomy): Eukaryota > Metazoa > Chordata > Mammalia > Afrosoricida > Tenrecidae > Nesogale > Nesogale talazaci. The sequence continues at coordinate 37,932 of PVJH01021110.1, forward strand.
TGCATTGGATAAGAAGAGATGTAACAACAAATTCAGGGAGGAATATATTAATAAATGCATATATTCTCCAGCCATTTGACTCTGACGCCTCTCTCTCTCTATCTATCTATCTCTAGCTCTGTCTCTCTCATTTCTTTCAGATATCATAAAGAGAAGTGAAAAATTTCATATACTAGCCATCCCCAATCATCAACAAGCCTTACATTCAAAAGTTTCCATTGTGGATTTATTTATGATCCAACAATGATAAATCTTTATAAGCATAATTCCCTTGATGTAATGTGTCAAAATAGGCAGCCATGACAAGCAATGTAAGTACAACATATAGAAATTGATTTCAAGCCCTGAAGATAAAAACAAAGAGTTAGATAATAATTGACAAGCCTTTAATAATTGTGAAAGTTAAATGTTGGATACGTGGAGGTTCTTTTTACTGCCCCCTCCAAAAGTAATTTGCAAACTATGAGAAGCTATCCAAACTATTTCAACAGTTATTTCATATCAAATGCTATTTATCTTCCAATAGCACCATTTGGAAGTAAGAATGAGTATTTACCTCACAAGAGTATCTTTTAGCTCGTAAATGGGTAGAATGAAGTATTGAGGGTTCATGGTCAAATCTTGCCTTCCATGAGGGAAACCCAGGCTCAATTCTAGTCAGTGAACCTCACACACAGCCACCAACTCTCTGTCCATGGAGCAAGGGTAGGAGGGTGGGAAGGTGGGGGGAGGTGGCATTGTTGTGACAGTGAACAAGTTTCAGAAGAGCTTCCCAACTCATTCAGACTGGGAAGAAAAGCCTGGCAATCTTCTTGCCAAACCCAGCCAAAAAAATTGTCTGGAGCACAGTGATATGAACCACAACTTCCATGGGCAGTAGTTCATTCTTTAGGAGGTCATCTTATTTGTAACTGTGAACAACAATATGGATGACAGAATGGACAAAACTATGGATATGACCTCATTGGTATCATTGTACAAATAAGGATCTGGGAGGCCCAGTGGAGTGTCCAGACCAGGAGATCTGCTTCATGAACTTTTTTAAGGAAGTAAAAATTAACACATCTGCTCCATGTCTCTCCTCCATTCTCATGGAAATATTTCCCAGACAATTGCTGTTGTTGTACTTCTTCTTGTTGTTGCTGTTGTTTTTTAAAAAAAAAAAAAGTAAAAATGCTGACAAGCGGGCCACAGTACAACCCCTGCTGAAAAGTACACAGAGGTGACATTTAACATGGTTAACAGATGGGTTGAGTCAACCAACTATGACCATCTGAAAGCCTGGGGCATTCATGTCAAGCCAGTCTCCCTCCCCTCCGCCCCCATGTTGGTAATGCACAGCTTCACTTTTCCAACACATTTTTGTTTTTCAAAAGCAAGGTCAGGGC
>PVJH01021111.1:0-39315 GCA_004026705.1 Nesogale talazaci
AAAAAAAAAGACAACACACACTATACAACTTCAATATTTTATTCTTAAATTGTTTATTGTGAAAAAAGTTCATATACTCAAATTAACCATTAGCAAGGGAATTCATTCACATCTTCTAGCCCTATACCTGTTACTGCCTAATAAATGATTCAACTTCAACTGCAATTTAAAATAACCTTAAATCATATTGACCATCCCTGCCTTCCAACCAATTCTTAACCCTTCCAACTTCATTATTATTTACTACTTATCCACACTTAGAATTCTGAGCCATTTTCTATTCTCTGAACTTTCCACCTACCAAAATGTATCCATTAAAATGCTTCTTTGACCCATCCATTTTCTCCATTTCTACGTTTGACAGAAGCTTAAACATATATCACATCATAGCTAGAATATTATAAGGACTTTTTGCTATCCTGTTTTCAATATTTTCTTTCTCTGGCTCACTTCATAAACCCTCACTAGATTAATATGAAAACTGTTATGACTTCTCCTTAAGTTAGAAGTTTAATCCTGTTCCTCCATATGTAGTGAAGCAACCAAAGTAAAAATGAGGACTATAGAACAGATTGGCATGTAGACAGATGTGTGTGCGTAGCACATATACATAAACAAGAGTAGATAAAGTATCTAAACTAAAAGAACTACATCTACTACCATTTGGTTAATTCTGACTCACAGCAACCGTCTAAAGGGTGTCTGCGACTCTACGTCTTTATGAGACTAGACAATTTCATCTTCTTCCTACAGTGTGGTTGGTAGATTTGAAGTGACAACTTTGTACAATCCCGATCTCAGAGCAACATCAGGGATCCTTAGAATTATTTATAAAGTAAGTAAAATATACTCAGGTCATTTGATGCCATCCAGTCAATTCTGACTCACAGTGACTCTATAAGACAGAATAGAACTGCCCCTGTGGAGTTTTGAGGCTGTACATTATTATGGGAGCCGAAAGCTTCATCTTTCTCCCAGAGAGCAGATGGTAGATCAAACTCCTGACCTTGTGGATAGAAGCCTAACATGCAATCCATTACAAACCATAATCACTGCCATCGAGTACAATGCCAACTCATAGCGATGCTATAGGACATGATAGAATTCCCCCGGTGAGTTTCCAAGACTGTAATTCTTTACAGGAATAGAAATTCATTGGTTTCAGACTGCCTGCAAATGGTGGTTTCAAACTACCTGCATTGTGGTTAGCTGCTGTGTTAGTCTGAGTAGACTAGAGAAGCAAATTCATGGAGATACACATATGTATATGAGAGAGTTTTACATAAAGGGAAACTGTGCATGAAGAAAATATCCCAGCCTGGTCCAGATCAAGTACCTAAGTCTGATATTAGCCCATATGTTCGACAACAATCTATAAAGTCCTCTTCAGACTCACAAAACACATACAATGATGCCAAATACAGAATGGTCACAAGTCTTTGGGTCCAGCGGTATTATAAATATTTCAGCACTGGCAGGAGGCTCCACATGGCTTCCCTAGGTCCAGGTTTCCTGCAGCATCAGGGTAGGTCTATGTGGCTTCTCCTCAGGGATGTCTTACAGGGAGCCAGCCTTGTCAGCTGAGTCTCTTAGTGATTGTTTTCGGTAGAAAGTCTTCAAGAAACTGAACAAAGATACTGTCTCTCTCCTCCAAGAAGGAATGACCGCATTTGCAGAATTCTCAGGAGAAGGCCATGCCCACAAAGAAGTCTCATTGACTATCTCCAGATTGACAAGCTAGACTCCACTCCTACACTCTTAATCCTCAAACTGACACCAGATTAGGTGACTCCCACAGCAGATCAACTTGTAATCGCTACACCATCAGGGTTGCTTTGTAATCCACTACCATACATATATCCACTGAAAACACAAAAATAGTTACTCCTGAGATATAGTTGAACTCCTTCCAAAACTAGTTTTCTGAGTTTGAAGGCTTAGCTTATAGTCTCCTGGGACAAAACTCAGTCAATTGGCATACCTTGATTCACAAAAATCCATGATCTGCATTGTACTAAAGTGAGTGCTATTTGGGGTCTCAAGATCTTGCAAGTTGTAATCTAAGACACAATAGTAGTTCTCAGCAGTAAAAAGGCAACCAAAAGTACAGTGAAGATACAAGTCTACATGAATCACAACCTCATCTGCCCTGAAACCAGAACTAGATGGTGCTCAATTACCACCACCGACCTCTGACTGAGAGTGAAATAGTTGATTCCAGATAGAACAGAGGGAAAAGTGAAGAATTTAAGTTTATATTTTTAAAAAGCCAGACAAACTTGGAGAGTAGAGAACAGAGTTATATCATCTCACCATACTTATTCCATCTGTACACTGACCAAATCATCGGAGAAACTAGATTATATCAAGCAGAATGTGGCACTAGGATTGAGGAAAGGCTTAACCCCTACAATGTGCAGATGACACAACCTTGTTTGCTGAAAGTGAGGAGGACTTGATGCACTTGCTGATGAAGACCAAGGATTGTAGCTTTCAGTGAGGGTTGCAAGGTTAAAGTTGTCAGAGATTTTATCTTGCCTGGATCCACAATCGAGAGTCATGGAACAATCAGCAGCAAAGAGATCAAAACATGCCCTGTATTAGGTACACATGCTTCACAAGACCTCTTTTTTAAAAATGATTATTTTAAAATCATCTTGTCGGGAGCTTGCAGCTCTTATTAACGATCCACGCATCAATTTTAACAAACATATTTGTACATATGTTACCATCATTTTCTAAACATTTACTTTCTACTGAGCCCTCGTATCAGGAACTCTTTCTTCCCTCCCCATGACCCCTTGATACATTATAAATTATTATTATTTTCACCGCCCCCATGGTTTCTGCTGTTTTTTAGGGAGGAGGGGGGATTATGTATCAGATCATTGCAATTGGTTCTCTCTTCCTCTCCTATTCGCCCCACGTTTTCCCACCCCTCCTGGTATCGATACCGCAATTCCTGTTCCTGGATTCCATGAGTCGTGTGCTCTTAACTCTTATCTGTACCTGACTGCACAAGACCTCTTTAGAGTACCGAAAAGTACAGATGTTGGAGAATAAAATGTGCCTGACATAAGCCATGGTATTTTCAATTGCCTCATATGCATGTGAAATGAGCTGAATAAGAAAGATTGAAGAAGAGTTGATACTTCTGAACTGTGGAGCTGACAATAAATATTTAAAGTACTGAGGAATGCTAAAAAGACAAACCTATGTGCCTTGGAAGAAGTAAGGCCAGAGTGTTCCTTAAACCTCAACACGCTGACAGGAGAGACCAGTCCCAGGAGGAGGACGTCGTGTTCAGTAAAGCAGAGGGGCAGTCAAAAAAGGGGCTACAGGCTCGGGAAGGGGACCGATTGTGAGGAGGGTGCAGGACAGGGCAGTGCTGCATCCTGTTGTGAACATAAGGGCTCAGTGGGTTGGAAGTGACTCGAAGGCACCTAACATCACAGAGAACAGAGGACTGCCCGAAACGATGACAACTCTTTAAACCTAGACTGGAACCTGCCTTGAAATCACATTTTAACCAACTAGCAGGGTGACACACAAAACAAAGACCACTTCTCACAAAGATCAGTGGCCGATTTTAAAACTATCAGTAGGAAACCAAAAGGTCAACAATTACTCAAAGGCAAAGATGGAAAGAGAAGGGAAAGAGAAATGAGTTTTGATTAGGAAGCAATTAGAACACAAGAAGAATGCTGACACGTTGTGATAAATGTGACTGTCAACTGAACAATCTGTGTGGAAATGGGGAAATAGAAACTTAACTTCTTGTTGTGTACACTTTGACACCCCCCCCAAAATCAATAAAAGCCACTTTTATAAAGAAGGTTCTGCATATGAGAGTCAAAAAATCTAGCCTCAAGTCCCTACACAATCAACCCTAACCCACTTTAATTTCACTTCCTACCACCTGCCAAGTGCGACTTCAGCTAAAATGATCTACTCAGGCCTCTGAACAATTTATGTGCAACATACTTTTGCGCATACAGTTTTTGTTTTGGCTTGTGACTCCTAACAATGATAGTGGCTCAGAGTGCTAACAATAATCATGAACTTTTCTATATCTAGGCCTAACTATGCCTAAGCTTAAATGTAGTGGGTAAATTTTAGGTAGCGATAGGAAATAACTTCTTGACTCAAAGTTATAACCCCGGGATTCACTAACTAATACTCTTTTATGAACTTTTCTCTCCAGAGATATTAGGAATATCACTGCCAAAAATTACTAATGAGATTTATGTGATTCTCATAAAAATTAGAATTTTTGTATTTGTTCTTAAGTGGAAAAATACATGTGGCATACTTAATTATCTTCTTCTGTATTATTCAATCAATGAAAACAAAGTTAATTATATCTACTCAAAAGTAGTATCATGAATAAAAGGCCTCATAAATGTAATTCTTGGACCTTCAAAAGCAGTCCTACCATTTAATATACAGGGTTACAAAAAAAGAATTTCTATGTATTATCTTTACTGTATTACAGAAGTTTTCACATGAAAACAAAATGCTATTTCTACAGTCTTAAATGCTGTGGAAAACTGATCAATCTCTTAGATCAAGAAAAGCGAGACTATCTTCTACTTCCAGTAATTGAAGGGACTAGGAAGTTTGAATAAAGTCCCCTACTCTAGAAAACTAGAATAGCTGGGTGTTGCTTTTTGGTGTTTTTTTGTTTTGTTTTGTTTTGTTTTTTATTAATTTGCTCAAAGAACAGAAAACCTAAACAGAAGAAATAGTTACTGAGATGGGAGTCCTGGTGGTGTAGTAGTTACCAATTAGTTGGGCTAACTCCAAGGTCAGCAGTTCTCTAAAACACCAGCACCGTGCAGAAAAAAGATGGGGCTTTCCACTCCCTTAACGATTTACAGTCTGGAAAACTCAGAGGGGGAGTTCTACCCTGTCCTAGAGGGATGCCATGAATTGGAAAGAACTCAATGGCACTAAGCTTGGGCTTTTAGCTTTAAATGGGGTCAGGAGAGAAAAATGATACAGAAATTGTTTTGGGGGTCACATTTCTACTATGGTCACTTGCCTTTGCAGAGCCCTTAAATGGAATGCTGAAAGCCTTTCAGAGCATTGAAACTCAAAGAAAGGGAGACAGGAAGAGCAAGGACTGGGCAAGTCATGGTCAACTTTCTTAATTTTGAATAGGGTAAAGACTGGGGAGAAAGACTATCAAACTAAGTAGCAAGTTGAAAATAAATGGGATATGGTAACAAATAATTAGACTCATAAAATAATTATTAAAAATTTATAATTATAAAAAATAATAAACAAATAATTAGACTCACAAATTAAACCCACAAGAAAAAACGATTAACAAACACACTAGAGTGTCATAATTAGAGTTATTAGATACAGATTATAAAACAAATATTAATTATTGGGCTAAAGGAGATAGAAAACAATTGAGGATATTGGCAGTGAATTACAAATTATAAAAAGAATTACAAATTATAAAACTATAAAAATGAAAATATAAAATAACCAAAATAATGAAATAATAAAATAAAATAAAATAATCAAAATCAAAATATAAAATAGCCAAAATCAAAATCAAGAATGGGTATAACTATGCTTATGTGTGTGCAAATCAGCTCAAACTCATAGAAACCTTGGTGTTAAGAGAAGGAAATGCTTGCTACTCAATCCTGTGATATTTTCATGATTGTTGGCAGGTTAGAGCGTATTACTGTGGCTTTCTTTTTAATCAATCCATCATTTGGGGACTTTCCCACATTTTCACAGAACTTCTATTATGCCAAGGTTTAGATATTGGTCTTTCCTTACAATGTATCCAAAAGCCCAAGTCTCACCATGTCACTTAGAAGGAATTTATATGAGTACTGAGATATATTAGAAGAGTATATGCAAAACACAGTTGAAAAAAAGATACAAAGAATAAAGTAAACATGTCATTTCCAAAGACATATAACTGGAGTCTCAAAAGAAAAAGAGAGATTTAGGGCAGCAAAACTATCTACAAAAATAATGGATCTGAAAATTCCCCAAACTGATCAAAGATACCAAATCCCAGATTTAAAAAATTCTAAATTCAATAAACCCCTAACCAAATAAGTTAACAGAAATCTACAAAAAGGCACATTGAATCATGCTATCTAAATCCAAAATCAACAAGAGGGATAAATTGTCTTCAAATGCTAAAAGGAAAAAAAATGTTGTGAAATTACTTGGTATGGCTCTTCTATCTAATCCTTGCAACTCCCACAAGATGGATGAAGGGATTAAATGAGGTACGGAATAGTCTAACTCAAGGACTGGTTGGTTTTGCCATTCTACTGGGTTTAAGAGTAAGTCATTCATCCCCTTACAGGAGGGTCATGGGGAGGAGAGGAGTCAGTCAGGGTGCAGTGCAACAACAATGAAACATACCTATTTCCTCTAGTTCTTTAATGCTTCCTCCCCCCACTATTATGATCCCAATTCTACCTTACATATTCCACTAGGCCAGAGGATGTATACTGGTAGAGACAGGAACCGGGGCATGGGGAATCCAGGACAAGTGAACCCCTCAGACCCAGTGTTGAGAATGGCATTATCAGAAGGGTGGAAGGAAAGTGGGGTAGAAAGGGGAAACCGATTACAGGGACCTACATTAATTACCCTCCCTGTCGGATGACAACAGAAAAATGAGTGAAGGGAGACGTCGGACAGTGTACGAAATGACAAAATAATAATAATTTATAAATTATCAAGGGTTCAAGGGGAAGGGGTGGTGGGAAAGGAAGGGGGGAAAATGAGGAGCTGATACCAAGGTTCTCAAATAGAAAGGAAACGTTTTGAGAATAATGAGGGCAACAAATATACTAATGTGTTTGCCACAATGGATGAATGTATGGATTGTGATGAGTTGTATGAACCCCCAATAAAATGATTTTTTTAAAAAAAAGAATGAGTTATCTCAGGAGCAGGAACAAGGATTCCCACAATTATCAAGAAAGAAGAGCCACCAGCAAAGAATGATCAAAATCTATGCCTGAAGCGGAGGAATCAGCGGTCAGAGGACTAAGACCAGGAACAAAGTGGCCATGCTGAGACCGCGAGGCAGGGCAATGGACATCCCACCCAAAGTGCAAGGCAGAGGTTGAGGGGTCACTTGATTCAGAGGTTGAAGACCAGGAAGAGACATGGCTGCTGTCATGGCTAAGAAGAGGGGCTGCTGTGGACATGGAATTTATTGTTCATGTTTTCTGATCCTCATGTGTACTACCTGTTATTTAAACCTAGCAAACCCCCTAATTGTGAATATTGTCTGAGTCCTGTGTGGTCACTGCCAATAGATTACCAGTAAAGCAGGGTGCCCGGAGAGGGATGCTCAGCTTAAAAATGGGATAAAGGAGGAGAGCAGTGGCAGTTCTGACCTCTGCCTCCAGAAATCATTCTTGAGCAGATGAGAGATTTGGCCTCTCCTTTCCACTCATGAAGCCAGAGGAGGTCAGACATGCCCCCAGTGCCAGTGTATCAAAAATGTACAACAATTTTCAAAGTACTGAAAGAAAATTTCTATATAAATGCATATTTAACAAATATAAAAATATTTTTGAACAGAAAATTCAACCTGGAAAATAAGCGCTTACAGAAATAGTGAAAGGATTCTTCATTCACATGAAAAATTATCTCAGATGAGTTGAAAGTTGAGAAAATTAATATATGAAATTTAGAAGAAATCAAGTGTTAGAGGACAAACATGCTATCTAGGAAAAGGGCAAAAGAAGGAGCTTTTCCCTTAACAGGCAAAAATATACACTGTGTTTTCAAGAAAAGGAGTTTCCAAACTGTAGTCCATGAGTCAAATGTCTTTTATGCCCATCCCTCAAGCTAAGTAAAATTTTTATATTTTTAAAGAGTTGATACACACTGTACACAAACACATATATAAATGTGTGTAAACTGTGTGTTAGAGATTCTCACTAGTCTGAAAAGCTTACTATTAGAATGAAGTGTTCCAAACAAGTGACCAGTATACAGATCCCATAGATTTTTCTCACAAATAAAATGCACCAGAACTACCAGGTAAGGAGTTCAAAAGAATGGTATTTATGACGCCATCAATGGATTGAGAGAAAGAACAACACAATTGCAGATGTCCTCAAGGAAAATAGAGGGGGCAAAAATCAGAGAAAAATCAGAAAATTACTACAAGAACAACGGGGTAAAATAAAGATTAGAAACCAAAATAGAACAAACAGACATTGATAAGCTATAAAGATTTCAAAAATAAGTAATGTACTCAAAGAGCAAAGGAGTAGAATTCAATCAATAGATTGTCTAATTACTGAGAGTGAAGCTCTATCTCTCAATATTAATTTACTATAGAGAAAAAGAAAAAATCTCAGGAAAACTAAGAATTATGAGGAGTAACACCATCAAGAGGAGTAACTCATGGGTGAACAGAATTCTGGAATAGGAAGACATTACAAAATGCACAGAGAAAACTGTCAAAGAATTGTTGGAAGAAAACTTTATTAACACCATGAAAGACATTCCCTTAACTGCTCTCAAGTCAATTCTGATCCTCAGAGACCTCATGGTACAGAATACATTGCCCCTGAGTCTACAAGACTCCTTTTGGGAGTTCAAGGTCTCATTTTCTTCCACAGAAAAGCTGTGATTTCAAACTACTGACCTTGTGGCTAGAAGCCCAACACATTAACCACCTGGGCTCCTTTATGAAAGACAAGAAGATATACATTTAAGAACTTCAACAAATCTAAAATAGGGTAGACCTCAAAAAATATCATCACAACATATAATCATAAAACTTTTCAAATGCAAAGACATGGAAAAAATCCTGAAAGCAGCTTGGGGAAAAAAATTTTAAATTACCCACAAAGGATAACAATAGGGCTAAGTTCTGATTTCTCAACAGAAATCATGCAGGTAAGATATTAAATGAATGACATACATAAAATTGTGGAGGAATAACTTACCAAACACAAAAAAATCATATCTGACAAAACTATCCCTCAAATACAATGGCAAAATTAGACCTTTCCAGATATGCTGATTAAAGGATTTTATAAAAACCAAACTTACAGAAAGAATTAGGAGTTCTTGGCCAGAGAAACACAACAGTAGAAAACAAACCAAGATTAACATATATGACATACAAGTATCCAAAGTTAAAAAAAAAAAAACCCTACGGAACTGAAAATAGGGTAGATGTCAGTTTGTAATGAAAACAAATACAAAGGAAATAGAAAAATTCGTGGAGTTTCTAAACAGTCAAATATAGGAAGTGAAGTTGACTTCTAGATAGAATTTGAGAAGAAATGCATTAGTTACAGAGTAAAAAATATGCTTTTCATCAAAATATCAAAGAGGAAAATGATATCAATTTGCATAAGAACAAAAGAAGACCCACATCTCAGACCATAAGCCAAACAAACTCACAAGAGATAAAAGAGCTAACATAGAGTAAAATGTAGAACTATAAAGATCTTCGATTAAAAAATAGGGACAAGCTCAGAGACCCTAAAATATGACATAAGTACACTATCAAACATAATGACAAATGCACAAACACCAGAAGACAAAATAGATGACTGAAACCTCAGAAAAAGTGCATCAAAGATATCACCAAAAGTATAAAGAAAATTTAAAGGCTGAAGGAAAGTTTTTGATAATGAAATATTGGACTAATCTCTAAAATTTATGGAAACCTTTAGCACTTCAACTAGAAAGAAGCTAACCAACCAACTGAAAAATGAGAAGACATGAGCTGACATGTCACAAAAAAAGACAGGCAACTGTCAAACAGGAAAAACTTGTGATTATTAGCTATTCAAGAGATGCAAATCAATGAGCTATCACCTCATGACTGCATTTAATAGCAAAATTTGAGAACAATAAATAATGGTGAGGGTGTTGAAGGACTAGAACTTTCGTACACTGCTGGAGAGACTATTGAAAGAGTGGTGGTACAGTAACTGTGGAAAGCAGGATGACACTTCCTCGAAAAATTGGGATTAGAATGCCCTGTGACTCAGCAATTCCTCTACTTAGCCTATATTCTGGAGAAAAGCCAGGATGCAGATTACACATATGTGCACACCCATGTTCATCACCGCTCAACAGTCAAAAGATAAAAACAAGTTACATGCCCATCAGTGGAAGAGTGGATAAAAAAACCACACAAGACAATATGGCACAACATTTAAGAATAATGATGAATCTACAAAATACTTCATAATAAAGATGACCTGGAGAACATTATGCTACATAAAATTCACTAATCACAAAAGTCCAAATATTGCATAAAACCACCATTATAAAAAGGTAAGGAGAGGCTTTCAGAGTATAAGAAGCACTCTTTGATGGTTACCACGGATGGGAGTAGCTAAGAAATTCATGACCCAGACAGCAGAAAAGTGTTAAATTTGGATGACCAGACCAAAAATCAGACTCAAGGCTGACTCACAGCAATCCCCTGGTGGCTTTGCCAAACTGTAACCATTTACAGGAGTAGAAGAAAGCCAAGTGTTCCCCACAAGGAGTCGCTGGTAGTTTCAAATTGCCAACCGTGTAGATCGCAGCCCAGCGTGCCCCACGACACTACAGGGAAGACAATGTGAGAGCCAAGTTAAGAAAACATGGTAGAGGCAGAAGGCACTTGGAGGTTTGCAAGAGTTAAAGGCCACAAAGGTAAATACATGTCCAATCCAACAATAGTCTATAAACAGGCCGTTGGGTAATCACACAGACTGAACACTTGTGGTAAAGAGAGGGACTATAAGCACGAATGCATACAAGATTGACCGAGGATATATGTATTGACCTTTGTTCAAATAAATCCATGAATGTGCTAGAGCATACAAGGAGCAACACTATGAACACTTTTGAGACTTAACTAAGCACCTTGAGGGAAGGAGTTAATGGACTTAGGGGAATCAGGGAAAGTTTTTAAAAAAAAAAAACAACCAGAGATTCATATAGTACAAATGCTAAACTCTACTGTAGCCTATGGGTTTTAGTCAATAAAAATAGTCACAATTGATCTATCAATTATAACAAATTTATTGCATGCATATAAGATGTTAATAATGCAAGTTACAGTATACAGGGACAAGAGGAAGAATACTGGAAAACTGTACTATCTGCACAATTTATGAGGAATGTAAAACTGCTCGAAAAGTACTTCTTTACAATCTCAAAGACTTAAAATGACCAAAATTATAAAGCTTCTATTCTGCAAGATATTTCATGGGATTTTAAAATAAAGTTAAAGTCTTACCACAATGTAATTACGCTAAAAGTCACTACAAAAAGATAAATAGAAATGTCCCATATGCTCAGAAAGAAATTCATTTCTAAATAATCCATGAAAAAAGAAAAGGTCACAATAGAAATTAGAAAAAACTAGAACTAAATAAAAATTGATGTCATAAACTGAAAGTTATGAGATAAAGGCTGCCATTTCTAAGGAAACTGAGTAGACATACTTTTTTCCTACCCCTGCCAATAAGGAAATATCCAAAAAATAAATACTAAAAACCTCTCAAATTTAGTGAAGATACAAATACACAAATTAACAAGTGGAGCAAACTCGATACAATCAAAGGAACTCATTTTAAGAAATGTCACAGTCACCCCTTTGAGAACTAAAACAAAGTGAAAATCGTAGCGCAGCCCTTGCAGGGCTGGTGCGTGACTACTCATCCTCAGCTAGTGATAGGTATTCCTGAGTTCTAGTCATGCTTGAGGGCAGGTGGGAAAACCTACCAGCAGTAAAAGGAAAAGCTTCCTCATGGCTGTCAGAAAAGGTCTGTGGACAATCAGTACAGGCACCAACAGCACTGTGTCAGTGGAGAATGCACGGGGAGCCAGAACTCCTAAGTCTGTCCAATGATTTTGAGCATCACTCCTAAAGTTGGCTCTTAACAGGTCAGTTTGAGAAACTTGGATTCTTATTCTACTTACCAATAATTAGGTGGACTCCCCTTTTCATGGCAAAGGGGTATCAGAAAATAGCTGAATAACAGAAGATTTAAATAAAACCTAGAGACTCATTGTCATAGGTTTCAATTAAGAAAGTTTGCTAATCATACCAAGAACCAGAAAGATTTCAAAGTTAATGAGAAAGAAAATCAATAAATATCAACACTAAGATGGCAAGCATGCTAGAATTTTTTGACAAAAATTTTAAAGTATCAATGATAAGAATGTTTAAATGAGCAAATACAACAAGTAAAGAATTTTCTTTAAAAATATGAAATTAGGGCTGAGCCTCAGTGGCATAGTGGTTGTGCGTGGGACGGCGGCCCACTGGATTGGAGGTTCAAATCCAGCAGCAAGGCTGGGCCTCCTACTCCCACCACCAAAGGGCAGTGATGCCCCAAAAACAAAAACAAAAAAATGAAATTATAGGAAAGAAATATATGTCTCAGCAAATAAAATAAAAACTGAAAACCAGGGAGAAATTTCAGAACTGATTACTGAATTGAAATTATCCGACTTAACCAATAGACAGATAATTAAAAAAAATAACAAATGCTCAGGGACCGGTGAGACTAAAATAAAATATGTGCCATGCAAGTCAGAGTCCAAAAGAAGAGAGAGGAGTGGGCTGAAAGCACTCAAAGAAAAAATAGCTCAGGGCTGAGCCCCGGTGGTGTAGTGGTTATGTGCGGAGCTGTGACCCACTGGGATGGCAGTTCAAATCCAGCCGCAGCTGTACAGGAGCAAGGCTGGGCCTCCTACTTCCATCAGAGGGCAGTGATGCCCCCAAAAAAAATGAAAAGAAAAAATAGAGGGGAAAAAAAAGAAAAGAAAAAATTGCTGAAAACATCCCATATTTAATAAAGGCATATGTATACAAATTCATTAAGCTGAGTAAATCTGAAGCAAATAAAAACATACATCAAGACGCACCATAGTTCTAAGGAAACTAAAACAAAGGAAAAAATCTTAAGCTGTGACTGTGTTGATGGGTACACAGCTTTGTGAACATACTAAAAGATACTGAACTTTAAGCAAATTTTATAAATGCCAACCACTCAATCACATTTTATGGTGTGCTAATTATCTCTCAATAGCACTGCAAGAAACACATTAAACTGAATAAAAATGAAAATATAAAATATCAGATGTGTTTGAAATCACTGAAGTAGTGCTGAAACATCATTTTAAAGAAGTAAATGCAGTTCGCGAAGAGCTGGCGGGTGATGGGGGCTGCTCATGGTGAGGACAGCGGTTTAAACCCAGGTTGCTTGCTCATCAGCAACAGACAGGCTTTCTACTCCCACCAAGGGGACAATTTGGAAACCCACAGGGACGGATTTCTTCGGTTCTACAGGCTCACTGTGAGTTGGCATTAACTTACTGGCAGTGAGTTTGAATTTTGCTTTTGGAAATAGATGATTCACAGTAGAAAAATGTCACAAGTCAATTAGGCAAACCTCCACCTACAAAATCGAGGAAAAAATAACCAAAATATATACTCAAGTAGAAAGAAAGGAATAAAAGCCAGTCCCTATGAAGGTCAACATGCTAGGTAAAACAGAGGATCTGTGAAAAAGAAGACTCCATTATAAGTGAGTTCAGCAAGGTCACTGGACAAAGTTGAAGATGAATATTCAAAATACCAATATATGAGCAGGTAGACATCAAAAAGTTTAATGCAACACTACCTACCTATGCCTCATATCTTATGAAAAAAATTAATGTGCTTGACATACAATGGACTTATGTATGGATTATGGTAAGAGTTGTATGAGCCCCCAATAAAATGATTTTTAAAAAAGAAAAAATTAACTTCAAACTATATCACAGAAAAATGTAAAATGGAGAGCTATAACTTTTGGGAAACAGAAAATCTCCAGTATCTAGAGCTAGGTAAAGAAATCTTGACATGAAAAGCGTAATTGTAAAGGAAGAATTGATCAATTGAGTTCTCTATAGTTTTTTTGTCCTGCAAAAAACCCTGCTACAACAATGAAAATAAAGGTGACTAATTGGGAGAGAGTATTTGCAAACTATACATTCAACAAAGGACTCATATCAAAAATAGGAGAAATTATCAAAATTCATCAGCAGAAATGCAAAAATCTAAGCCAAAAGAAACGAGGTGTTCACTAAAGAGAACTTAAAGATGAAAAGCTATTAATCATCATCATTCACTAGGAAAATAGAAATTTTAAAATTGTGATAAAATATTAATGCATGACTGAGAATGACTAAAATACAAAATAGAGATATTGCCAAATATTGGCAAGAAAGTAGAAAAAACGGATCATTCATATATCACTGGTGAAAGTACAATGGTAGTCAGTCTGGAAAACAGCTTGACAGTTTCTTTCTAATTAAACTCTAACATACTAGTCAGCAATTATACTGAGTATTTGTAACCCAGAAAAATAAAAATTTAAGGTCACACAAAAACTTTTATGTAAATGGTTATGGGTGATCACTAGAATGGTCATAATAAAAATAAAAACATGACAAACAAGTACTGATGAGAACATAGAACACTCTCAAACTCTGTTGGATGGAATGTAAAATATACAGATACTTTGGGAAACAGTTTGGCACTCCTCGACAAATTAAACCCAAATGAAAACTCCGCTTTCAAAGATACATTGCGAAGAGCTAAAAACACATACACAGACAAATGGGAGTCTTAAGTGGCACAAACAGTTAAATATTCCAAGATCAAACCACCTCAAACCCATTGCTAACGAGCCCTCTCTCACTCACAGCAACCCAACAGAACTGCTCCCCAGGTGGGTTTTCAGGGCTACAGTCTAAAGTGAGTCTGCCACGCCTTTCTCCTATGGAGCAGTGGTGAGTACAAACCTCAGACTCACATAGCCACCTGCAATGATGCAGAAAGATGATGAGGAGGAATGCAAGCATGAAGATCATAGGTCATTAAGTGAAGAGTCGCTTGGATGCAAGGGTGATGGAAATATGGCAGGTCACCAGCAGCTCTCAGAGTCCCAGCAAGCAGGAAGGTAACGGGGCAGAGAGAGAGGGTTTCCCAGTTTGCTCAGTTAAAAGATCGCATCCCCAAGGTGGTATCATCAGGCTGTGTTAATTGACAGATTGGATCCCATCATTACACTTTTATACATGATGCTGAAGTTGACATAAAATCATCTAACGACCATACACATTGACAGAATGAGTCATGGGGCCTGACGACTTAAGACCATAGATTTGGAGAATCCCAGTGTCAGTTGACCACAAAGATATTGCTCTACATTATACTTTGGTGAGGAGCAAAGGGAGTTCTTAAAAGCTCCATGAATGGTTAAAGTGTCCAATTATTGTTCCCTCCCTGTCCAGAGGACAGAATGAAGAGAAACAGGATGGAAACAATTTGTCTAATGCAGTGGTTCTCAACCTTCCTAATGCCATGATCCTTTAATATAGTTACTCATGTTGTGGCGACCCCCAACCATAAAATTATTTTTTGTTGCTAATTACTGTAATTTTGCTACTGTTATGAATAGTAATGTAAATATCTACTATGCAGGATGTATTTCCATTGTTACAAATTGAACATAATTAAAGCATAGTAATTAATCACGAAACAATATGTAATTATATATTGTGAAATATTTATTTCTAATTACATATAAATGAAATTTTGTCTTGAAGCATGGAGGAGCATGGTTGTTTTCACGCTGGGTACCATATGTGGGTGTGTCTGCATGTGGGCAGATCGCCTGGAGACAGAGGAGATTCCTAAGACCACCAGAAATACCATGTGCTTTCAGATGGTCTTAGGTGACTCTTATGAAAGGGTCATTCAAACCCCTCGTGAACCACAGGTTGAGAACCATTGGTCTAATGGATTAATGCCAATAGACCATATGAATATCAGTCTCCACAACTCAACCAGAATGACCACATAGTGGCAAACTACCAACACCAACTGCTCTGAAAAGGATCTCAATAGAAGATCCTTGTGAAAATGGTGCAGAGGGAGCCACACTTGACCTCCTAAGGCTTCCCAGACATGAAGCTCAGGTCAGGTATGTCTTCACTCTCCATCCTTCTTTATTCTGACATCAAACATTCCTCCCACATCTGAATTCAACAATTCATTGCAATGGTTACAAAAAATAGAGAAGTTATTAGAAGTTTATTAGAGAAGTTAACAGTTACCACAAGTCAAGATCAGTAAACAGTAAGGATACACAGCAACACCTTTCTTCAACCAGCAATAAAATGTCTCTAGTGCTCAGCCTCTCAGACCCTTGGCTTCATCCTCTGTGGGCCAGAAAAGCCACCAAATGTTCTGCCTCAGTCTCTAGGCAGTCATGTACTCTGGTGCCAATTTGTTTAAGAGTGTAGGGGTGGAGTCTAGCCTGTCAAACTGGAGATAACCAATGAGACATCTATGTGGGCATGGCTTTCTCTAAGAATTCTGGGAAATCTCGCAATATTTTCCTCGTGGAGATGAGAGACCATCTACTCAGTCCCTTGGAGACACTCTTCTGACAAGACAACATGGCAGCATACTGATAGATCCTGAGTCCTGAAGGAGCCGGAGGAGAAACCACATGGGCTTACCCTGGTGGAACCAGACCTCTGGGACCAGAGAAGCATGTGGAGACTCTTGCCAGTGCCGAATGCTTGGGAGACCACTGGGAGACCCCTGCCAGTGCTGAGATGCTTTACCACCACTTGATACACAAGACTATGTACCCACTGGCTTGCGAATGTCCTGGCATCATTGCATGTGCTTTGTTGAGTCTGAAAAGGACTAATGGAGTGGTATTGGACATATGGGCTAATATCAGACTTAAGGACTTGGACTGGACTGGGTTGGGATGCTTCTTCAATGTTCCAGTCCTCTTGCATATAAACTTCTTCCTTACATGCATACGCATGTTTATGAATTTGTTTCTCTAGTCTACCCAGACTAACACAGTCTCATACTCAACACTGCTCCTGTGTTCCCTTTCAAGGTCTCCTGGGCTCAGCTCAACTCCTCTGCTTTACCTCATGGTCTCCATACCACAACCTCAGATGTCTCTGGTCTCAGCCTCTGCCATTTCAGACACAGATTTTAAACATACTCTACTTGTAAAGTCCTGGAATTTCTCTCCTTTCCTACCAACATCTCTCTCCCTGAACAGCCAGGAGAATAGCATTTATAACTGACCAATCTGCTCTATTATTATTACACATGACTTAATTGCATAGACCCACCCAATCATTTGATGGGAGTCATAGAGACACAGATAGTAGAGCAAAATTAAGAAAGTTCATCCCACCACAGTCCACAATAGAGTGGGAGAAAAATTTGGAAGACCCATACTTAATGGGTGAAACCCCTGAGTATGACCCTCAGTCATCTTCAAGTCTAGAGATGAAGTCATACCCTTGGCTCAGTTTTCAGTCAAACAACTGATAATTCTGAAAGGGGTACAATAACACTAAGAATGTACACAATCTTTAGAATAATCAACCATCTGAAATCCAAAGGACAGTATTTATCTAAGGACAAAAGTTCAGAAGGGTATGGAAAGATGAAGGAATGGAAAATATAGAGAGGAAGTGGGACAAGTGATATTACTTTGTGGGCATTGAAATCAATGACATGAAACAAATGCGCTTGACTTGTTTAATGGAAAACCAATCTGCTCTGTAATCTTCCACCCAATTCAAAATAAAAAGTTTTTTTTTTAAAAAATAAAGAATCACTATAAATCCATTTTAATTAAAAGAAGCATTGGCTTAATTATAAAGAAGCAGATCAAAAGAAAAGGAGAACACTGAGATTCAGACCAACTATATTAGACGTTAATTTAGGGCAAAGGTGGTTTTACTGAACAATGAAGATAATAAAAGTCTACAACAAATGATGCTGGTACAATCAGATTACCTTGTGGGGAGAAGAAATCTGGCCTTGATTTTACATTATGCACTAAAATCAATACAAGTTGCACTGAAAAACAAAACATAGTTTCTAGAATTAAAAAAAATTCAAGATCTCAGGGCAGAAAAAGAATAAGCACATCACTAAAAAGCAATTCTTTGATAAATCATAAGAGTACCATTTTTTTTTGTTTACTGGGTCATTTCAATTTTCAATATCCTCTTTGTTGGTGAGTTTCTGCTAAATTATTTTCCTGCTCTGCCCAGAGGTTTTAAAAATGTTTTTCTTTATTCTAGAAACCATGTTCCTTTGCTAACCTATTCCATTGTTTGCCTTTCACTAACTAATATATGCCTATGGCCAACCAATCCATTCTGACTCAGAGCAACCCTATGTAGGATTTTCAATGTCTTAAATCTCTTTAAGAACAGATACTTTCTTATTCCAGAGGAGCATCCAGGTTTGAACTGGCAACTTTGCATTTTGCAGTCCAATGCTGATTGTATTTTTTTTTAGAAGGCAGATTGTCTTGATTAGCCTATTAATTTATGAGCATTTATTTCTTGGGTTAGTCTTTCTGAGAGGGAGCCCGGGTGATACAATGATTAAGGCTTGTGTCAAAGGTTGGTGGTACAAGCCTACTGACTGCTGCATGGAAGAAAGTCTGCTTCTATAAAAGTTGATATAGCCTTGGAAACCCTGAGGAACAACACTATTCTGTCTTAAAGGATAAAGAGGAGTTGGAACTGGCTCAACAGCAATGGGTCATTCACTCTCTACATTTGTCATGCTATCTTTGCAAGAACCACTATCAAATAACCATACTTACAAGCCTTTCCTGCTACTTCTTTCGGCCAGTCTCACTTAGCTCTAACTGGAACCTACACATGACATTTTCCAATGCACAGGAGCTGTATTTCTTAAGCAATAGCAGTGTCTGCCCAAAGGTATGGTAATTCAAAATATTCTAAAAGCACAGCCGTTCATGCTCATGGAAAGCTTCCAAAACACATTCCATTAAAAAGCACATGCTATGCCTGTGAACATTTCAAAACAATGCTTTAAATACTACATGTCTCCAAAGTGAATGTTATTTCTTCAAATCAAGATTATAAGTCTGGAAGAATGAGCATCATGTATTACTTCACTGGTAAGCAAAATATTATTTAAAAAGTTCTCTATAATCCAAAAATAATCCTAGATACTCAAATGGCCTCTGGATGACCATTCCAGGTATCTTCTATACAAACAAGCAAAAGAGTCACAACTTGATATCCTGCCAGAACCTGAAGTGCAGCTGGGAGCAGACCCTTCAAAGCCCTGGTAAGGTGCCAGGCCCCATAATTGCGATTTAGAAAGAAGTAGGGAGTGCAACAAAAGAGGAAGGGGGGAAGATATATATTAGAGTGGTTAGCAATCAACCACCAAGCACTCTGAATTAAAATGCTACTTTTCTTATAATTGCACTGTCTGCTTTCATACAGCTTAATTCACACAAAAGATTTCTAGAAAGTAGGATATAGCAACCAGTCAACCTCAAATGCTTAAGATAAATTATGTGTCTGAAAAGCTGAGATGTGAAAGACAAAAATTATTTAAAATTTATTTTAATACTTCTTAGAGTAGGCTCTACTACCTGTAACAGAACATCAGCACTTAGTACCTTTGTGTGAGTTCTAGAACCTTCTTTGCCCACAGTCCTTTTTCTCCTGAAATAGAAAAGTATCATTAAAAAGGTTTCCAACCTACAATGAAGATTTAACTATCCCAATGGCATAGCCTAGAAATTATTGTTTAAAATAAATCCTGACTTAATTTTACTTACATAAGATTTATTTATTATCAGATTTGTTCTGAAAAGCTATAGTTTTAAAAACAATAGTTTGGAGTGTAAATTATGTTTGCACTGCATGTAGTTGACATATTCTCTTGTTTGTCTTTAAGAATCTTACAGAAAAAACAAAAGCTATACCCTCCTCAAGCCACACAAGTTCATTTTAAAACCAATTCTCCTTTTTTATCTTTTATTTTTTTGGTGATTAAACTGTATTTATTGAGGAGCTATCAAGCCATATTTACTGAGAAGTCTCCTTATATAAAGAGGGCCTCAGGAATGTAATAAGCACATCTCATTTTATTGTGCTTCAATCTACTATACTTTGCAAATGCTGGATTTTTTAGAAATTAAAGGTTTGTGGTAACTCTGGGTCAAGCGAGACTTCCTATGATGTGTGGGGTCATTATGCGTTGGCGCCGACTCCATAGCACCGAACAACAACTAAGGGCAAGAAAGAATCCAGAACAGTAAAAAGCAAAAAATAGAACTATATGCATGATGTTAAAGTAAAATATGGTTACGAAGATCAGTTACTTCCAACACTAATCCTCTATCAGAACCAAGGAACACTTATAAGGACCTTTGCAAGGGCATCTTAATAAATTCTAAATCCCATCATAGTAAACACGTAGAATATCCATCTTTCTTCAACAGGCATTTCAGATGCAGAAAGAGTATACTCTAAAGCTGAATTTTTCAGGAACAAAGACATAAAATAAGTATTTTGTTTCTTAAATGTCCATCTGCTGCTGCTACTCCTCATTCTTTCCTTCAAACAATCATTTCTATAGCAACACATTCTTAAGAAAATTGTGGGTGGAAAGTGTATGTTTTTGCAAAAATATAAGAACTCATGAACATGAGTTACTTTATTTTTTTCTTTAAGACATACATGTCTTGAGAGATAACAAATATTTGCAAAAGAAAAAAGCACTCTGAAACACTTAAAAATAATGAAATGTAAATATTATACAATGGATATGGCACAATGGATAAGGCACATAGAAAAAAACTTTTTGTAGGTTATAATGACACCTTGTGGTAAGACTTTTATATTATATAAATTATTGTGGAAAATGTTTTACAGCAGAGATATAGGAAAACTGGTTAAGAAAACAGCGAAGACTAAGACTGCACTGCTGAAGTGGAATAAATGTATTCAATAAGTTACTTGGAAAATCAATACGGAATAAAATCAAAATTTTAAAAAACTGTCATTATACCACATGTGCAAAAACCACCTCACAGACTACAAATGTAAGGTAGCATGCTATTCTCTTTACTTAAAGTAAAATTTATAAGATAACAGGTTTTAAAATGATACAAAGCTAGACTACTTTTTTACTATCTAGAAAACCATACATAAGGGCAATCTCTGTATGGTTTATAAGACATCAAAATAAATAGCCATGTCATTAATTCTTTCTTAGCACTTAAAAACAATAACTAGTACTATACTAAATTCGTACCTTGCTTAATGCAATAATTAGGGTAATAATTTATTTTTCATCAAAAGGTTACTCTTTACCAACACTAAGTGCAAGAAAACAGGGGTAAGCTTGTTCATAGAACCTGCATGAATTAATTCATTAGAATAATCTACTTTTATAGCCAGCAAAATCATCTCAATCTGCACCACCAAGATGCCTTCCTCTTTCCTCCGTCTCCTTTATTTGCAATCTGCTACTCACCAGGAGAAACAGCTAACCTGCTGTTCCATCTCCAAAAGTCAAGTTGCCACTCTCACAACTATAGTTACTACTCCTAATTTAAAGAATGACCAAATTTAAATCCTCATTCTTAACCTCTCTACTAACTCTTAACTCCTACACCACACAGTTGATGTACAATGGAAACTCAATATAAGAACTTATTAACTTCAAATTTGACATTCGTTGTCATGAAAGGAGGTTTGGAGGCCTTTTACTACTTAAAAAAAAATCACACAAAACACAAAAAATTCACTTCCATGAAGTCAATTTTGACTATAGCAATGCTGTAAGACAAGGCAGAACTGCCCCTGTAGGTTTCGGAGTCTGTAACTCTTACTAGGAATAGTCTCATCCTCTTCCAGAAGAAAAGCCCAACTCATAACCACCATGCAACCAGGGCTCCATTGTTACTGCTGTGATTGTTATTGTTGTTTTAGGTGTCGTCTAGTTAGTTCTGGCCTATAGCAAAACAGAATGTTACATCGCCAGATCCTGCGTCTCCTGACAATTGTTGCTAAGCTGGAGCCCATTGCTGCAGTCACCGTGTCAATACATCTCCAGGTGAGCCTTCCTCTTCTCTCTGCCTCTCTACTAAGTCAAACATTATGTCCGTTTCCAGATACGTGTACTATGCATGCAAAAGGAACTCTATCCATCCCATCCTTACCTCTGAGGAGCACTCTGGCCAGATTTCCAAGACAGATTGGTTTGTCCTTTTAGCAGTAAATGGTACTTTCAATATTCTGCACCAGCACCACAATTAAAATTGGTCTCTTTGGTCTGCCTTATTCCAACTTTAACATGCATATAAATCAACTGATAATACCATGGCTTGGGTCAGGTGCACCTTAGTTCTCAAAGTAGCATCCTTGTTCTTTGACATTCTAAAGAGGTGCTAGGCAGATTTACCCAATGCAACACAACCTTTGAGTTTTTTAATGCTGCTTCCAAGAGCATTGATTGGGATCCAAGCAAGACAAATCCTTGACAATGACAATTTCAATCTTTTTTTCATCTATCATAATGTTACCTATTGGTTCAATTGTGAGGATTTTGGCCTTGTTGACACTGAATTCTAATCCACTGAATTGTAATCCATACTGAAGATTACAATCCTTGAACTTCATCAGCAAATGCCTCAAGTCATGTCTCTTTCAGCAAGCAAGGTTGTGTCACCTGCATACTGCAGATGGCTAATATCCTGATGTCACATTCCAATCCTGATGCCACATTCTTTGTAATTCAGATTCTCTGGTGATCTGCTCAGAATAGATTGAGTTAGCAAAATGAGAAAATACAACCCTGACACACACCTTTCTTGATTTTAAACTGTGCAGTATGGCTTTGTTCTGTTCGCACATTGCTTCTTGACCCATGTACAAGCTTTCATGAGCATAATGAAGTGCTCTACAATTTCCATTCTTCTCAAGGTTACCCATAGCTTGTTATAATCCACATAATTCAAAGCCTTGGCATAGGTCAATGAAATACAAGCAAACATCTTTCTGATATTCTCTGCTTTTAGCCAAGATTCATCTGACATTAGGAATGATAAGTGTTTGTTCCATGTTCTTTCTTGAATCTGGCCTGAATGTCTGGCAGCTCCCTGTTAATGTTCTGCTCCAACAATTGTTAGTTGATATTCAGCAAACTTTACTTGTACATGATATCACTGATAATGTTCTATAACCTGAGTATTCTGTTGGGTCACAGTTCTTTGGAATGGGTACAAATAAGGATTTTTTCCAGTCAGTTGGCCATGTTGCTGTCTTCCAAATTCCTGGCATAGACAAGTGAGTTCTTCTGGTGTTTCCTCAGCTTGCTGAAACACATCAATTGGTATTCCGGTAATTCCTGGAGTCTTGTTTGTGGTTAATGCTTTCAGTACAGCTTGTACTTCTTCCTTCAACACCATTAGTTCTTGCTCATATGCTATCTCCTCAAACTGTGAAATGTCAGCTAGATCTTTTGATACAATGACTGTACATTCTTTACAACTTCTTTTGATGCTTTCTGCATCATCCAATATTTTGCCCATGAAAACTTTCCATATTGCAACTCAAGATTTTAATTTTACCTTGAGTTCCTTCAAGAAATACTGAGCGTGTGCTTCTCTTTTGGTTTTCCAACTATAGGTCATTGTACATTTCATTATTTTATTTAGTTTTCTCTTCTCATGCTGCCTTTTGAAATTTTTTTAAAAATCATTTTATAGGGGCCTCTTAGAGCTCTTATCATAATCCATACACACATTATTGTGTCAAGAACTTTTGTACATATGTTGCCATCATCATTCTTAAAACATTTTTTCTACTTGAGCCCTTGGTACCAGCTCATTTCCCCCCTCCACTCCCCCTCCCTTCCTCTCTCATGACCCCTTGATAATTTAAATTTTTTCTTTCAAGTCTAACTACCAACCACTGTCTCCCTTCACTCACTTTTTCTGTTGTCCGTCCCCCTGCGGAGGGAGTGGTATATATATTAATCATTGTGATCAGTTGCCTCCTTTCTCCCCACAACCTTCCCCTTCCTCTCCTGGTATTGCTACTCTCATTGGTCCCAAGGGACTTATCTGTTCTGGATTCCCTGCGTTGTGAACTATTGTCTATTACCAGTGTACGTTTTCTGATTCAGCCAGATTTGTAAAGTAGCATTGAGGTCATGACAGGAGCGGGGAAGGGGAAGCATTAAAGAACTAGATGGAAGATGTTTGTTTCATTGGTGCTATACTGTACCTTGACTAGCTTGTCTCTTCCTTGTGGCCCTTCCATAAGAGGATGTTCAACTGTCTACAAATTGGCTATGGGTCTCCACTCCACCCTCCCCCTCATTCACAACGATAGGATTTTTTGTTTGGGGTCTTTGATGCCTGATACCTGATCCCTTCAATACCTCATGATCACACAGGCTGGAGTGCTTCTTCCATATGTGCTTTGTTATTTCTCAGCTAGGAGACTGCTTTTTTATCTTCAAGCCTTTAAGACCCCAGATGCAATATGCTTTGATAGCCAGGCACAATCAGCTTTCTTCACCATACTTGCTTATGCACTCAGCATGTCAGAAAAGGTGAGCATCACAGAATTGATTATGGGAACAAAGTGTTCTTGCATTGAGGGAGTACTTGAGTGGAGGGCCAATGTCCGTTTGCTGCCTTGCTACTTAACAAATAAATATATGTACACAGATCTATTTCCCTATCACTATATATAAATGTACTTACATATGTATATGCCTATATTTAGACCTCTATAAATGTTCTTTGCCTCCTGGTTCTTTTCTCTATTTCCTTTTATTTTTCTCTCATCCCACTATCATGTTTGGTCTTCATTTGTGTTTCGGTAATTCCTCTCAGCTACTTTGTCCTTGATCAAGTCCCACAAGGCATCGTATGCCCTCCTTGCCATTGATTTTAGATCACTTGTTGTTCCCTTGTTCCTGGGTTTGTTGGCACCCCCTTTCCTTGTCCCCGCTTCCCCCTCTCCCATGACACCACCCCCGCGAAACCATCAGTCCCATTGTTTTTCTCCTTCAGATTGTTTATCCTACCTAACCTAAATAGACATGCAGCAACATTACTGAGCACAAAAACATGACAAAGCAAAATATAACAAAAGAAAACAAAAAACAAAACAGCAACAATAACAACAATCAAAGAAAACCAAGATCAAGAAAAGTCTATAAATAGTTCCATGTCTGTCCGTTGGCCTTTAATGAGTGTTTTTCAGTCAAGTAATGAGGTGCCATGCCCTGACCTCCAAGCATTCTTCGAAAACATCATTGCTTTGCTCCCTGGTGGGGTTTTGAAATGTACTATTCAAATGTTCTATTCTATTCTTTGACTTCATCATTTCTTCCATTTGCCTTGGCTACTCTACAATGAAGGGCAATTTCAGGGTCTTGTCTGACATCCCCTCTATTTTTCTTTTCTGTCCAGTATCTAGAGAGGGAACTTCAGATTACTTAAAAAACGACAACAACAACAACAACAACCTTGGGCTTTCTTCATGATGTTCTTGATGTCTTCCCACAATCAATCAACTCTTCTGTCAATAGTATCCGACAATTCAAATCTGTTCTTGAGATATTCTGGAAATTCAGGTGGAATAGACTGAGGAAGGTATTTGAGTTTTTTTAGATTTTTCATTTTCTTCAGCTTCAACTTGAACTTAAATACAAGCAATTGATGGTGTTCTACAGTCAGAGGCTGGCCTGGTTTTAGTTGCTGATATTGCGCTCCTCCATCTTCTCTTCCCACAGATATAGTCAATTTGATTTCTGTGTAATCCATCTGTAGCAGTCCATGTGTACAGTCACCATCTGTGTTATTTAAAGAAGTATTTGTTATGAAAATGTCATTGATCTTGCAAAATTCTACCATGTGATATCCAGCTTTGATTCTATCACCAACACCATATTTTTGAATGATTGTGTCTTCCTCCGATTCCAACATTTGCATTCCGATTAACAATAACAAGTGCATCTTAACCGCATATTTCATTAATTTCCAAATGAAGTTATTAGTAGAATTCTTCAACTTCTTCATCACTAGTGTTTGTGGTTGGTGTATAGGATAGTTGGATGAAAAAATTTCAACTTAAAAATGCATAAAAGTCACAGCCTGAGATTTCCTCCTTGGTGCAGAGGTCTTCTTTTAACCAGAAATGGGAGCCTTTCCTACTCTCTGCCTTTTTCACCTTCCTGCTTGCTGGGAGTCTGTCACTAACAATGAGAGCTGCCAGTACCCTGCCATGCATGTTCCCCCCACACTGGATCCATCTGGTCTTACACCAACTGGACTGCGCCCTTCCTGCATTCTGCAGCATTGCATGTGGTCGTGTGAGTCTGAAGAGGGATTTAGTGGCAAGTATCGGACTTACAGACTTGAGCTGGACTGGCTGGGAGGACTTCTTGATACATAATTGCTTCTTGATGTACAGCTCTTTCTTATGGCATAGATGAGTGTCACTAGATTTCTTTCTCTTGTCAAAAAGACCTAACACAGTACATAAATTTGAATAACTGTACTGAATGAATTTCCTTGAAGGATAGGTATAGTTCTATCACAGAAAAAAAGAATTCTATCATAGCATGGTACTTCAAGGTTGATTTTTTGTTTTTGTTTTTTGGGGGGGCATCACTGCCCTCTGGTGGTGGGAGTAGGAGGCCCAGCCTTTGCTCCTGTGGAGCCGCTGCTGGAATTGAACCTCCATCCCAGTGGGCCGCAGTCTTGTGCACAATCACTACGCCACCGGGGCTTAGCCCCAAGGTTGATTTTTTTTTTTAATGTCCTTTTTGACAACTAATGACACATCATTCTTCTTGTTATTCCCAGCATAGTAAATAATATGATTTTCCAATAGAAATAGCCAGTATCAGCTGAGCCCCAGTGGAGTAGTGGTTGTATGCAGGACTGCACCCCACAGGGTTGATGGTTCAAATCCAGCAGCAAGTCTCTAGGAGCAAGGCTGGGCTTCCTACTCTCACCAGGGCAGTGATGCAAAAGAAAGGAAAAAAAAAAGAGGAATAGCCAATATCAGTCTATTTCAACTCACTACTGCGTCGGATTATAGATCTTTATGCATTCCATTTCATTTTTGATGACTTCTATTTTCCTAGGATCATAGTTTTCACATTCAATCATTAGATACATACAATCATTCGATTTTTGCAGTTATTTCTCCCTTCCTTGGGCTGTGCCCAATGAGCAAAGGAAGATTCTGAAGACTCCACTCCCAAAGCTCCGTGTCACCATGGTTGACTACACTCCAAAAAAATCAGCTCCTTCTCAGGGACATTTAACTGCCCTCAGATCCACGGGGGCCATGCTCAGGCACTATCTCTGAAAACTTACAGTCATTAGGCTTCAGTATCTGATACTGTTTCGAAGCTTTGATGAAAATTTTCAAGGGTTACTTCCTCCAAAGTGGATAGCCCAGACCTTCTTTGCTTCATGTTCTTAATCTGCAAGCTCCACTGAAACCTGTTCACTTTGGGTGATCCTGTTAGTATTTTAAATACCACTGACATAGTTTTAAACATCATAGCAACACAAAAACATCACAGTAAAAAAGACAAATGATGGTCTATTCACATAGTTATGCCTCAATTAAAACTTTCTTAAATCTTTTTCAATTATCAGAGGTCAACACAATAGTCAAATTAAAATTCTGCCTGAAGAATCATGAAAATACTTTCAGTTTTAAAAACCAAGGTTTACTGTGATCCTTCTGGCTCTTGATTTCTATCCTCCTCATGCTTGCCTCAGAATATCTGTTCTATATATTCTCTCACAGCTGCACTTTTGCCTCTAGCTGCTTATTAGCCATGCAATCCGTCTTTCACTACAAATCATTGATTACTCAAAGGAAAAAATACAATCCTCAATTTAAGGGTGAGTTTCACTTCAGGAAACAACCCAGGAACTCTGAAATTCTACTATATGACAGTTAGTTATCTGCCTCAAATTCATATGCCACATAGTTAACAAATCTCTGATACCACTTCAAAGACTATCATTAACTCCCTTTCACCTTCAATAGCAGCTGTCAAATAATTTTAGCAGCTGAGCATCTTTCGTAAACATCTGATCTCAATAAATAAATATTCTCTAGTTTACTTTTCTACCAGATGTCTCTGGTTTGTAACATCCATTGTGACCGCGACAAAAAACTCACAGACCAACTCAGGGTTCATTATGGAAATTAACAGGTTGTAATGTCTGTGAGGAATATTCGTGGTAGTTTAGCAGGATATGTTACAAAGTTCTGGGTCTGCTAATAAATCTCCAAAGTGGCATACTACTCTGCTATAAGAGTCAACTCAAAGGCATTCAGTTTAACCATTTTGGTTCTGCAAACCCAGCTCCCTGAATTAAGTGCTCAGAGACACCCCAACTCCAGTAAACCTCAGTCCAGAGACACTCAGGTCCACTTCAGCGGATCAGCATGTCCAAATTCCCCAATTAAGTGCCCAAAGGAAGGAAACACACTCCACAAGCCAGCCTCATGCACAAAACCATCTACACTAACTTGCTCTGTGTACTCTGTGTACTCTGCCTCCTGATTCTGTTGCTAGTACTGTGATGGTATAGCTGTCATTTTGGATCCAGAAGGTTCTCTGTTGAGGGATTTCGTCTGTAGGACACACACTCCACTCCTGGCTCTCGCTGGTAGTGAGACCGTTCCTCCTGCTTTTCAAAGGGCTTATTTTATACACAGCAGGATGGCACTCCAAGAAAATTGTTGCCAATTTCTCACAGATGAATTCTATCATATCTTCCCCTACCTTCTTAGCAGACCCATGCAGGGAAAGATCACGTGTAAGATACATCATTGGCTAAAAGAGTCCCATTAAATAATTCTCTGGCCCTGTAGTAATTAACGTCCTGTAGAAGTCCAATATCTACAATTGGCAAGAATATCTGTATTTGTGCACAAATTAGTGTGTATTTATATTAAAAATTGAAACTCATGTCTTACTTTAAAGGTACATATTTGATCTTTCATTCCATATTAGGCTATCAGTGACCTCTAACTCTTAAAATATGTCTTATTGCACAATTAAATATTTTTAATTGTGATTCTTAAGTAGTTAGAGATGCAGTTTAAAAAAAAATCTTTGCAGTCTGCAAAAACCTTTGCAGCATCCTAAACTAATTCCCATGCATTTTTACAATATTAGCACATTAACCCAAACTTTTTAATATACTATATAAAAGTGTCCACTACAAAAAAAGCTTGACATCAAAGATTTCATCTTGCTTGGATCCATAATCAACATTCCCGGAAGCAGTAGTCAAGAGAGCAAACAACGCACTGTACTGGGTAAGTCTGTTGCCAAGACCCCTTTCAAGTGTTGAAAAGCAAAGAAGTCACTTTCAGGACGAAGCAGGGCCGACCCAAGTAACGGTATTTTCAACTGCCTCCCATGCATGTAAAAGCTGGATGATGTATAAGGAAGATCAAAAAAAGGAACTGATGCATTTAGACGATGGCGTGGAAAAGAATATTGAAAGTACCATGGAGCACCAAAAGAACAAGCATTTCTCGTGGAAGAAACACAGCAGAATGCTCCTCAGAGGCAAATATGGAGTGATTTTGTTTCATGGACTTTGAAATATGTTGAATATGTTGTCAGAAGGGATCAGTCTCTGGAGAAGGGAATCAGGGACAGCAAAAAAAAGGAAGGCTCGTGTTTGCTTCGGCGGCACATATACTAAAAAAGGGAAGGCTCTTGACAAGATGGGTTGACCAAGTGGCTATAACAATAGGTTCAAACACAAAACGATTGTGAGGGTGCCTCAGGACCAGTGAGTACCACATTTCGTCTTCGTCCTGTTTTACATGGACACTATGAATTGGAAGCCACTCAATAGCACCTTAAAACAATAATAATGGAATATAGACTTGATAAATGTGCTCTAATTTGTATGCTCATAGTTTACAGTAAAAATTAAAGTCCCTTTTTTTCACAGTAGGGGGGAAAAAAACCTTTGCCCACCACATGAATCCACTCCATCCTTCTCTCTCAGACCACCTCAACATTCATTAATGCCTTAACAATTTTAAACCATGTATATTTTATAGAAAACATCATGCATTTTCTCACTTTATGTTTGACCTTTGTACCCAGAATACAACCTAGTTTCTGCTTGAGGAATCCTGGTGGCGTAGTGGTTACAAGTTGACAAGCTTGTAACATGCTTGGAAACAAGTGGTTTACAGGTTTACATGCTATCTGCAGTGTGGCCCGCCCTTTGAAACCACCTGCTGGTCTAAAGAAGAGGCAGCTTTCTGCCCCTGTGAAGTTGCGGAAACTCACCGGGGCAGCTCCAGCCTCTCCTACAGGGTTGCTCTGAGTAGAAATAAACTTAATTACAGGGAGGTTTTGATGTGTCAGTTTTCACTCATTCTTATATTCAACTCCTTCCTTTTCTTTTTCCTTCCCCCCTCATTCCACTCTGATATAGGTGTCTCCGTGAGTTCATCCACAGTGGCATATACCTATCCCTATCAATCAAAACTTTACCATCCTATAATCAGCTATTTTTATACCCATCTCTTCACTAGACTAAGATCTCTTTGAGGTCATAGATTTTCTCTATCCTCTTTAGGCCCTCAATCCCCAAAACTAACTATGTCAAGTAGTCCACACTCACTCAAACTCATTGTCATCGTCAATTCCCATGCAAAGCGACCCTAGATAGAACAGGGCAGAACTGGCCCTGGAGATTTCCAAGACTCTAACTCTTCACATGAGTAGAAAGCCTTCTTTCCTCCCACGTAGCAGTTGGTAATTTTCAAGTACTGACCCTGGAGTTAGCAGCCCAATGTGTAACCACTATACTACAGGCTGATAAGCAGCTTCTACCGCTTATGAAAGGGCAACTCCCTACAATTTGATGTTTGAGGGAAATCAGGAAATCCAGCTCAACTAGTTTAAGGATGTTTCAAAAGTTCATGGAATAGTTCCATGATCGATTCATTTCAATTTTCCATCAACTTTTTAAAGCACTTGCTTTAAACGAACTACCAAATGCCCATGGAGCCCTAGTAGCACTGGGGTGAAAACACTCACCTGCCAATTAAAAGGTAGGCAGGCAGCTCACTCACATTCACCAGTCAGTCACTCCATGAGAGTTACAGTTTGCTTCTATAAAGTTTACAGCCTTGGAAGCCCTACAGCGCCCTTCTGGGTCAATAGGAGGAAGAATCGACTCAAATGGTTTGGTTTGGTAATTGATTTGACAGTGGGAACAGATGCTTAAAGAACTCTGGTCGCACAAATAGTTAAGTGCTTGGCTGCCAACCAAGGTGACAGGAGGAAACCCACCCAGTAGCCTCATAGGAGAGAAACCCAAGGATTCATTTCCAGAAAGAATACAGCTCATAAAACTTTTGAGTTCTACTGTCACTTAGATTTGCTACAAGTCAGGAAACAACTCAAAGCCCCAGCTTTCTCCCCAAGATAGCTTGACTGGTATTGCTTCAGTCTATTGTCTATATGAGTCTGAATGAACTTGATGATAGTGAATGCACTGCTTTATGGAGTATCTTTTCTTGCCTCATTGCTGCTGAAAAGAGGCCCTCTGTTAATTCTACAGCCTTTGAGCAAGTGAATCCTGAATTTGAAGGAAACTACTCACCATAGTTATTGGGAATGGTGATATGTAACTATGCCAGGTGTTACTATTACCTTCTTCTTACTGGTCAGGAAACTAAGGACCATAGGTTGAATAACTATCCCTACATCCAAAGCTTGTAAAGTACAAAAGTAGTATTCAAACCTGTAGGTCTGGTTTGAAACTCCATATGCTCACAACTCGGCTATGTTGTCTCTAGAGAGCATTGCCAGGGGAAAGCAAAGCTTAAACGACAGTTCAGGTACTATGTTAAGGGAAAATCTCAAGGCATTGCTAAAGTGGAAAAGCAATTAACTAAGTATAAATTAGACTGTGTGACTAAGATTCCTGGGCTAGTTACGTACTAAATCTGTTTCAAAGGTACACATTCACTGGAATAGTTCAGGAACTTTCGTCATAATGTTCTTTCATCCTGGATACCATCGCACATCCAGCATACTGAGATAACACATTTCTGAGACTTGAAAGTTCCTTATGTGTTACCTGCCATTTATGTCTTGTATAAACTCTATAGAGGCAAACTTTATCCTTTAACAAAGTTATTGAGCATTCATATGTTTCTACAGTCTCTAGCGTACTAAAAGTATAAAAGTCCTCAAAATGTCTGATCAATAATTTTTTCTCAAGTTTTAAAATTTAAATATAGAATTGCTATGGATATATCTAAAATAGCAGTTCAATCCATCACAATTTAAAACTTGATCATGACATGCTTGCAAAGCCCTGACACTAAAAGGAGCCTTGGTGGGTAGACAATCACAGGTCAGTAGTTCAAATCTCTCCACGGGAGAGGTTTGGAGACTTTCTGCTTCTGTGAAGATTTACAATCTTGGAAAGACAAAGGGGCACGTTCTACTCTGTCCTCTACAGTTGCTCTGAGTCAGAATCGGAGCAAAGTTGGGTTTGGGGTTTAACTGATACTGATACTACCACCAAATTCTTCTCCAAGTGACTAATAACGTCAAAAAGTTGATTAAAGAGAATTTTGACTTTATAATTCTTACAAGCTCAAATCCTAATTCTTTAGCAGGAATACAAGATCAAGAATGATCTGGAATCTAAGCCTTCTCTAATAGTTTCATGTCAATCATACCAAATTTTACACTAGACCCATACAAATGTAGGGGTGCCCCATTAACCTATGGGTCAATAGCTACTCAATTCCCAGAACTAATTCAGTTCACTCCCTCTGTGGAATTCCCAAACAGAATCAGTGAGATTTGTCCTCATTATAATCTCTGCTTTGCACTTTCACTGAATTCACCTGATACCTTCAGACACAGCCTTATAGAACTTCATGGCACTTCTTACAGGATCTCCCAAGATTGAATAACAAATCCTTCTAAGTCAAGGGCTTGTGGGACTAGCCTCCAGTATCTAACATTTATAAGAGACTGTCACAGTGCCAGCACTTAAATGCCCATTGAGTTCATGTCTTCTCCCATTCTTTCCCCTCATGGCAACACTTTCTGCACAATATTCCTCCCATTTACTACGCAATCCAAAGTAACTTGAACTTACTCTTAACTCAAAGTTCTCTTGCCAAAGTCAACAGCAAGCTTCTTGTTAAGGAGTCCAATGAACATTTCTCAACCCTTACTTGGCTATAGCAGAGCATTTGAAAATGCTGATTCCTCATTCCTCCATAAAGCACTCCCTCCCTTTCCAAGGCAAGCCAATCTGTTTTCCTTTTGTCTCTTTGAGCTGGTGGGGTCCTCCACACTTTCCTCCAAGGGTCTATCTTAACTAACACATTCTTTCCATTTGGGTCCTCCTTTAGGATCTCTCTGTCCTCTACTTCAATCCATCACAATTCTACACCCTCCTCTGCTTTTTTCACCCTCCTTTTATAAACCATCTCCATGGCATCGATTACTATGGATATGCTTGCTGCTAACCACAAAGTTAGAGGTTAATTCACACAGAAATACAGCAGGAGATAAGTCTGGCAATTTACTTTCAAAAAAATCTGCCACTGAAAGAAAATCTTGTGGCAACACAATTCTCTGAGACACGTGAGGCCCCATGAGTTAAATGGAATTAGTGGTTGTTGGATTGGTACCCTTAAATCTCTATTTCTAGCCTAACTTTCTCTCCTGCACGCCAAGTCCACATATCCAAACAATTCAACCTTCACCTTCACAAACTCATCATGTTCCAAACTCCCATTCCTCTAAAATTCTGCTCCTCTTCTGATGCAGCTGCAACTAAAGCAGCACTGGAAGCACTCAGTCGTCTACGCCAAGAAATTTGAAAGACTGCGACCTGGTCAACAGATTGAAGAAGATTCTAATTGTGTCTACTCCAAAGAAAGATGACCCAAAAGAATGTGGACATCACAAACAATATCATTAACATCACATGCAAGTAAAATTTTAAAGATAATCCAAAAATGGGTGCAGCAGTGTGTCAACAGAGAGAGCTACCAGAAATTCGAGCCAGAAGAAGATATGGAATGAGGGATATCACTCCTGACATCAGATGAATCTGTGCTATAATGAAAA
The DNA here is from genome assembly GCA_004026705.1 of Nesogale talazaci. Taxonomy (NCBI): domain Eukaryota; kingdom Metazoa; phylum Chordata; class Mammalia; order Afrosoricida; family Tenrecidae; genus Nesogale; species Nesogale talazaci. The sequence goes on from PVJH01021111.1 coordinate 34,058, forward strand.
TACCACAAGTAGGTTTACTTATGTTTTATTGACTGTGCAAAGGCCTTTGACTGTGTGGATCATAACAAACCATAAATAACATTATGAAGAATAAGCATTCCAGAATATTTAATTTCATATAGTGGGTTACATACTGGGTTGCTAAGCATGAGATCAGCATTTCAAAGCTACTAGCTTCTCTGCAGGAGAAAGATGGGGCTTTCTGCTCCCATAAATATTTAGAGTCTAAGAAACCCAGAGGGGCAGTTCTATTTATTCCTGTAGGGTCTGAGTCATAATTGACTTGATCGCTGTGAGTTAACTGTGCTCATAAAGAAACTCTATATAAACCAAGAGGCAGCTGTTCAAACAGAACCAGGGAACACTGCATAGTTTAATATCAAGAAACGTGTGCATCATCGTTGTATCCTTTCATCATACTTATTCAATCTGTATGCTGAGCAAATAATCTGAAAAAAAGGATATGTGAAAAATGAGACACCAGAACAGAAGGAAACTCATGAACAAGCTGCAACTTGCAGACAACACAATCTTGCTGGCTGAGAACCAGGAAGGTTTGAAGCAACTACGGTAAAGGTCAAGGGCTACAACATTCAGTATGGATTACAACTCAATATAAAGAAAGATATTCACAAATAGACCAATAAACAAATCATGATAAACAAAGAAAAGGTTGAATTTGTCAAGAACTTCATTTTATTTGGGTGCAAACCCAAACCAAACTCATTGCATGGAGCCCAACTCACGGTGACCCTACCTATATAGGACAGAGCAGACCCGCCCCTATGGACTTGAGATGGCAAGTCTTTCTCCTGCAGAGCAGGTGCTGGTTGTGAACTGCTGTGAGGTTAGCAGCCCAATGGGCAACCCACTATGCACCACAGCTCCTTTTACTTGGAGCCACAAACAACTTCATGGAAACAAGAAGTCACACAATGATCAAATCTGCTGTGGAAGACCAAAAATGTAGCTTTAAGAAGTGCCCTTAGATGTAACTGTGAGGGACCAACTCTCACTGCCATCGAGTCAACTCTGAATCAGCAACCCTGTAAGACAGGCAGAACTGCTCTTGGATTTTTGAGAATCTTCATGGGTGTAGAAAGTCTTATCCCTCTGTGGCGTGGCTGCTAGTTTTAAACTGTAGTTTTGAACTGCTGATCTGGGCTTCGCAGCCCAAAGCATATCCACCATCCGGGCTCCTTGTCCAACCCAAACCAAGGTATTTCCAATCACCTCAAAACTGTATGAAAGTTGAACAATGAATACAGAAGACTCTGCAATCAGAAGGTATTATGCATTTGCGTGATGGTGCTGAATAAGAGTATTGAAAACACCTTGGACTGCCAAAGGAGCAAACGTGTCTGTCTTAGAGGACGTATAACGTGAATGCTCCTGAGAGGTGAGGCTGGCGAGACTTCATCTCCTGTGCTCTGGACATGTTATCGGGAGAAATTACTCCTTAGAAAGGGACATCATAGTTGGTAAAGTAGAGGTCATGGAAAAAGAGGAAGGTCCTCGGCAAGATGAACAGACACAGCGGCTACAATGGGCTGTGAGGACGGTACAGGCCCGAGAGTGTTCCATTCTGTTGCACACCGAATCACTGAGTCAGTCTATGCAAGAATGTCTAATAGCAGCAGCTATATTCTGTGCTCTCAAAACAGTATTGCCATCCATCTAGCTGTCCCACTTTTTTATCTGTGAGTCAACCTTAAACCCTGGTCTTTCCCTCACCACACTCAATCCCTCAATGTTCCTTCCTAGGGTCTCTCTACTCTGCGTGCTTTAATCTGCCGCCACTGTCAGCTACTAGCACAGTTCCGCTCTGATTTACAACAGCTTCCTGTCTTTGGTCTGTTATTCCCTAAATGGTGTCAAGTCTATGGTCTGGGTGATCTTTCTGATTATGTGACTTCCTATTGCTGCTGAATTAAAGCAAGGTCTTAAATGTAATTTAAGCCCTTCCCACTCATACATCTGTCTCCAGCTCTTATCCCTGTCTCTAGTCTAGCCATACTGAATCTCAATCATGATGCTCCCCACCTACTTATTATGCCCCACACATGTTGCCAGGCTGACTCCTATCTATGCTTAGGTCTTGACTTTAACATTACTTCCATGGGATCATTCAGCTCTCCTAAGCAGCTTCAAAGAGGAATGCGATTCTCTTTTCACAGTAATCAAGTTATTCCATTTGTCTAATGTCGTCAATCAACAGTTGTTGTTAGATAGCACAGGAAAGAATAGAAGAAAAATATTGAGAACTTAAATTCTTTTTTTAATATGGATTTTATTGGGGGCTCTTACAATATTTAATACATCGTTCATATTAAGCATATTTGTACACATTGCCACATTCATCTACATTATCTACTTAAACCCCTCCAGCACAAACTCCTCCTCCCCTCTTTCCTCTAGTTCTTTATTTTAATTCCAACTCCCCATATCTCCCCTTCCTCCTTCTCTTCCCCCATGAACTTCCAATAATTTCAAAATTGTTATTACCTCTTCATATCTTACACTGTCTACTGTCTACTGTGTCTACCTCTTCACATCTTACACTGTCTACTGTGTCTACTAACACACACACACATACACACATCCATTGTCCACACCCCAGAGAGGTGGTCACATGTCAATCCGAGAAATTTGTTCCACCTTTCTACTCCACCATCCCTCCACCCTCCCAGTGTCACCACTCCCGACTAGTCTCATGGGATTATCTATCCTAAATTTCCACGTTTTCAATTCCAATGTGCATCCTCTGGTCTAGCTAAATCTGTCTGGCAGAATTGGGGTAATGACAGTCAGTGGGAGGAAGCATTGGAGAACATTTCGTTGCTACTACACTGAACCTAGACTGGCTTATCTCCTCACTACAACCCCTCTGTAAGAGGATGTCTCTTCACTTATTGATGGGCTTTGGGTCCCCAATCTGAACTACCCCTCATTTATAATGATGTATTTTTTAGGTCTTTGATGCTTGATACCAGATCCCTTTGACACCTCATAGTCACACAGGCTGTTGTTCTTCTTCCATGTGGACTTGCTTCTTAGCTAGGTGGCCACTTATTCACCTTCAAGTCTTTAAAACCACAGAGGCACATCTTTTGATAGCCGGGCACCATCAACTTTCTTTACCACATTTGCTTATGCACATACTTGTCGTCAGCAATCATATCAAGAAAGTGAGCATATAATGTTATGTTTATTAGTTCTTGAAACCTGAACATTGATCCCTTTGGTATCTCTTGGTCCCATAAACTGGTGTGCTTCTTCCATGTGGGCTTCATTGCTTCTGAGTTGGGGGGCCGCTTGTTTACTTTCAAGCCTTTAAGACCCCAGATGCTACATATTTTGATAGCCAGGCACCAACAGCTTTCTTCACCCCATTTGCTTATGCACACATTTGTTTTCTGTGATCATGTCAGGGAGCTGTGCATCATGGAATACCTATTTAATAGAACAAAATGTTCTTACACTGAGGAAGTACCTGATGGAGGTCCAATGCCCATCTGCTGTCCTAATTCTAAGCTTATAAGTATATGCATATTGATCTATTTCCCCTTCATCATATGAATATATGTACCTATGTATATGCCTGTATTTAACCTCTATAAATGCCCCTTACACTCCAATTCTTTTTTCTATTTTCCTATACCTCCTCCCGCCCCAACATCATGCTCAACCTCCAGTTGGGTTTCTATATTGTCTCTCTACTACATTAGTCTTAATCAATCTCTGTCTGACCTTCCACATCTACCCCACCACTGATCCTGAACCACGTTACTCCCCCCATCCCTGGATCAGCCAATACCCCCTCCCCTGCATCTACCCTAGTACCATCAGTCCCATCGTCCCCACCTCTAGACCGCCCATCCAGCTTACCCCATCCAGATAGCCCTATAGAGAAAATAACATGCTTAAAAAAAAAGGGCATCCCATTACAAGCAACCAAAGAAATGAAAACATCAACAAAAAAACCCCCGCTATCCAACATGTAGATGTACATGCAAAAATACAGTAACAACAACAATATAAAAACCTACCAATAGTTTAAGGTCTAAAACACATGGAAATTGAACTACCATATGACCCAACAATCCCTCTACTGGGCATATACCCAGAAGAGGCAAGTAAGAATCCACAACCAGACATCTGTGCTCCAATGTTCATCACAGCACAGTTTACAAGCACAAGAAGTTGGAAGTAGTCCAAATTTCATCAACTGATGAGTGGATTAAAAAGCTATGGTACCTACATACAATGGAGTCCTATGCATCGCTGAAAAGTGGTGATGAACACATGAAGCGCATCTCTGCATGGGAAGAACTGGAAGAAATTATGCTAAGCGAAGTTAGCCAAGCACAAAAGGACATGTACAATATGAGTCCGCTGAGGTAAGCTTAATAATAATTTTTTTTAATGCAAAAGTGCAAAAATCGGGATACAGAAAATCCTGGGAGAAGGCTCAGGTAGTACAGCTGGGACCAACCCAAATCCAAGGCTACATATAGTAGCCAACTAGGGTGGGACACCGGGATGTGGGAGGTGAAATGCTGTTAAGTAGAGAGGGAATGGGGTACTAACCCACCCAAAGGGAGTGTATTTTTTATATCTCCACAGGAAAACAGGAACCAAATTAAGGTGTTTTCAGAAGCGTATGTAGCATGAAGCAATGGAGCTGAGAACCAGTGAAGAGGTCTGAGAGCACAACCCCGATTCCAACTACCTCTCCCCCAGGGGCATTTGCCTTGGAGGTCAGCACTGAAGTTGCAGCTTGGTGAGAGATATACCTGACCAGGTGTACACGAGAATAAATGACGAGGGAGGAAGATAGAATGAAGTACATCCGGGACCACCGAGCCTTCAGGACGATATTCCCACTCAGAACTGCCAATATAAATAGAAGACCCTAGGGCCAGCACCAATATGAAATACAGCTACCGTCACTGACCCAAGACATTTTGGGGTCAACAATGGAGAAACAGGGTCAGGATTATACCCTGTCTGACCCAACCACACCAAAATACTAAGGGTGTGCGACTGAACATGGAGCTCCAGATCGAGCACCAAAGACTTACTTTGTGACCAGAGTGTGACACCCTACCCCACTCAAATTAAGAACTTAAATTCTTAAAAAACAAAAATTTTTAAGTCAGACAAACTAGAAGCACACAGACTAGAAGACTCTCTGAGACTATTATTCTTTAAACCTAAAACCAAGTTTATGCCATGAACACCTTCTAGCAAAATAA
>PVJH01021112.1:0-39302 GCA_004026705.1 Nesogale talazaci
CCTCACGATCACACAGGCAAGTGAGCTTCTTTTACGGTGGGTTTTGTTACTCCTGAGCTAGATGGCTGCTCATTTATGCTCAAGCCTTTAAGACCCCCAGATGCTATATCTTTTGATAGCTGGGCACCATCAGGTTCTTCACCACTCTTGCTCATGCTCCCACATGTCCTCAGTGGGCACCTTGAGGATGTGTGCACACAGTGATATGTGTGTTTTTCCCCCCGTTTGATTACTATTGCCTAGACCTTTCACCACCTTGTGGCCACACTGGCTGTTGTACTTCTTCTGTGTGGGTGTGGTCTCTTCTCATGTACATGGTCTATTGTTTATCTTCAAGCTTTTAAGACCCCAGATGATATATCCTTTGATAGCTAGGCACCATCAGCTTTCTTCAACACATTTGCTTATGCACCCATTTTACTTCTGTGATCATTTTGGGCCAGTGAGCCTCATGGAGTACCATATTCATAGAACAAAGTGTTCTTGCATTGGGGGAGCACCTGGGTGAGGGCCCAAGGTCCACCTGCTACCCTAGTATTTGACCTATAGATATGTTTTTAAATTTATTCCCTCCTTATAATAGATAATTGTATCTATGTATGAACCTCCCTATTTTTTTAACCTACCTATTTTTAGACCTCTGCAAGTGCCCTTAGTCTTCTCGCTCTTTCCTCTATTTCCTTCCATCTCCCCCTTATTCCACCTTCATTGGCATTTCAGTGTTTCCTCACAGATTCATTGTCCTTGCTTAATCCCAATCAGGCCTCCCACACCCTCCTTTCCATCGATTCCAGACCATTAAATGTGATCAATTCTTAACAGATGTCAACTATGCAATAACAGATATTGGGACTGTCAGACAAAGACTTAAAGCAGCTATCATAAGTGTGCTCAATGAGGTAAAAGTAAGCACATTTGATATTAATAGAATGACAGAAATTATTAGCAGAGAAATAGAAACTGAAAACCATTAAATTAACACTCCCACCAGAGGGCAGTGATGCCCAAAAACCATTAAATTGGAATTATAGAACTGAAACTACAATCTCTGAAATGTTATGATTTCTTATAGACTATATAGTGAATAAAATAGTGTATTTGATGATGATAGTTAGGTCGGTGGATAGGTAGATAGACAAAATGATAACTACCTAGATAGCTAGGTAGATACTGTTGAATTGATTTTGACTTATGACAACCTTATTTACAACAGAATTAAACATTGGCCCATCCTGTATCATCCTGATAATTGCCAGCATATTTGAGTTTATCATTGAAGTTATTGTGCTATGAATAAATGTAGCTGTGGGATTTCATTGCCACTTTTGGCCCACCATTCACCAAATGTAATGATCTTCTTCATCAACTAATACCTCTTCATAATATGCCCAAAGTAAATTAGTCAGATAAATTTTTCTACCTAAAAAGTTTTCACTAGCTAAGTAGATAACCAGGCCTGTCTTTCTAGTCTTAGAGTGAAAGCTTCATTGAAACATGTGTTCCTCAACAGGAATCTGGCTGAGAAGAATTACTCAGAGGCAGAAAAAAGGCAGGTATGACGGTGGGGCAGGAGGAAGTTAAAAGGCAACAGAGGAAAAATCTAGGAAACAAAATTATCAACAGTGGTATAACATAGGTATGCACTTATGTAAATATATTGATTCATAAAAATAGAGGTATTGGTATATATGTATATATATATATATTTGTATATGCATTGAGGAAGTGGACAGATTTTGGGCCCCTGCTCAAGCCCTTCTTCAATGCAGGAACACTTTGTTCTAACAACCTGGCATTCTGTGATGCTCACCTCCCAAAATGAATACTAAACACAAATAAACAAGCAAATGTGGTGAAGAAAGCTGATGGTACCTGGCTATCGAAAGACATAGCATCTGGGGTCTTCAAGGCTTGAAGTCAAACAAGTGGCCATCTAACAGAGAAGCAACAAGCCCATATGGAAAAAAGCACACCAGCCTGTGTGATCATGAGATGCCAATGGATCAGGTAACAGGCACCAGAAGACCTCAAACAAACAAACAAACCAAAAACATCTTGAGAACAAGGGGGAGTCGGAGCAGAGACCCAAAGCCCCTCTGTAAATAATTGGAAATCCCCTCACAGAAAGATCACAGGAAGAGATGGGTCAACTAGTGCACGATATAGCACCAGTGAAACCCACAATATTTCTCTGATTCTTTGAGACTTTGTCACCCACCACTATCATGACTCCAGTCTTGCCTTTCAATTCCTGACTATTGTCAGGGTAGATGTGTAAATCTGGGTAGACTAGAGAAACAAATACATAGACACGAATATGGATATAAGGGAATGGTTTATATACAAAAGGAATGGAACCCTGAGAAAGCATCCCAACCCAGTCCAGTTTAAAGTAATAAGTCCAATATTAGCCCATATGCCTGATACCAGTCTATAATGTCTCCTTCCGACTCACGAAGTCACAGGTCAATGGGTGCAGAGTCTCGGCACTGGCAGGGGTCTCCCCATGGCTCCTTGCTTCCATGGCTCAGGGTCCATCAACAGCATCCAGTGGTGGCAGAAGCAACTCATCGCTAGCAGGGGTCTCCACATGGCCTCTCCAGCTTCAGAGCTCTGGCTCCATCAGGGCAAAGCCGTGTGGCTTCTCCTCCGGCTCCCCAGACGCTGCCATCTCGTCTTGTCTGTGATTCCTCATCTCTGAGACTAACTCCCAACAACTGGGGAGATACATTCTCATCTCCATGAGGGAAATATCACAAGATTTCCCAGACGTATCAGGAGAAAGCCATGGCCACACAGAGGTCTCATTGGCTACCTCCAAATTAACAGGCTAAACTCCACCCCTACATCTCAATCATAAAATTAACATAAGCATATGACCGCCACAGTAGACTAGCCACTGACAATATCAAGGGCCCATAAACACAACTGTATAGCCATTATATAGAAAGATTATATTAAAGTTACAGAGAATAAGAGAGAGTACAATAAAGGAATCATCTTATGGTAGCATACTCACTTTCAGGATTGCCATGATCTCAGCAGCCAAGCCACACAGAGTGGGAGGTGGAGGTGGGAGACAGAGGGAGGAGGATTTATTTCTAACCAAGGCGTATAAATACTAGAGGCATGCAAGCTCCCTGATTTTAGGTAACCATATAAGTCACAGAAAGGGGTTGCACCATAGGCAATACAGGAATAGGCGGATACAATCCAGGGGTGAAGGCACAATAGGAAGAGGAGGGATTAGAGGCTCACATGTGACAAGATGGACAGATCCTGGATTCAAGATGGCAACCTGACCTTTATCATCCTTGAGCTGGCTAGACTTATTCTCAGGGCTCTCCAGGGAGATAATCACTATCCTTATCAGCAGAGAGTGGGCCCCACCGGTGGTGGAACTAATAATAGAGTCTGATCACTCTATAGGACTGCATGCCCTCAGGAAAATAATTTCAAACTAGTTTGCTACAATTATTTACTATGTGTTGCAAGCAGTGTCCTAGGTCTGATATATTTGGGACAGACAAGCTGGGGAAAAGCCTTTTTGTATCCCACATGGCTAGACTGGGGCATGTACACTGGTATAGATAAGAGCTCTCAACACACGGAATCCAGGTCAGATAAACTTCTCAGGAACAGGAATGGGAGTAGCAATACCAGGAAGGTAGGAGGAAGCTGTGGGGGGGGGGGGGAGGAGAGAAAAGAGGAATGGATCACAATGATAGATGCATAACACACACAGCAGAGGGATAAACAACAGAAACATGGGTGAAGAGAGACAGTGGTCAGTGTAAGACATTCATTTATAATGTATCATGGGTCACAAGGGTGGGAGGGCAGGAGGGAGCGATAAAAGAGGAGCTGATACCAAGGGCTCAAATAGAAAGCAAATGTTTAGAAAATGATGATGGCAACCTATGCACAAACATGCTTGATACAATTGATGTATGAGATGATTTAAGAGGTGAATGAGCCCCTGATAAAATGATTTTTTTTAAAAAAGAAAAGAAACATGTGCTCCTTTGGTGACCCTACTGGTATAGGAAATACTGGTAGCACAGCTTCCAGAATCACAGGAACATGCAAGCCACTCCCATGGTAGAAGATTGAAAATAGACAAATAAAAATTATCTAACATGAAGATCATAGGGGAAATATGTTCTAAAAGAAGTACTTCACAAATTTGGGAACAATATCAAACTGTCTAACAATTCTATCATTGGAGTACCAAGAGGAGAAACAAAATTGAACAATGCTAAATATGTATGCATCCAACAAAAGAACTTTAAAATATTGGAAACAAAACTGAAAGAAAAAAAATATGGGAGGACTTTAAAATGCTCATGGAATATAAAAAATAATTAAATTTGTCCACAATCTTTTTGAAGCCCACTCTTAGAAAAATCCACAGAGATTCAACATTCTTCTCAGTTTTTGATAAAACAAGCAAACAGAAAATGAGCAAAACTGATGTGAACTGCACTCTCAAACAACATGACTGTGGAAAACAAAGATTTCTCCCAAGTTGTCTCCCAAATATTATGCCACACCTAAGCTGCTTGCTACACAAAGCATATGATTTCCCTGGAGGTCAACCGAAGTAGGTCTGAAACTATTCTTAGGGTTATTAGCTATCTACCACAATCAGAGTATAGATTGTCCCACCTCGAAGAGGTCCACTCAGTTCTGATAAGCTTACCAGTAGAGGTTTTCCTTGTAGGAGACAGGTAGACCCAAAACTTTAGGAATTAATCTCCCTAATGGCTCCAACAATTAGAGACCTTTGTGTGATCCACCAAAGATAGAAACAACCACCTATAATTAGGATAATGGGTCTCCCCCCTACCCCGAAAGCTTTAGCTAAATTAACCCCCAACCCAAGGATAAGAGATCAGGCCAGGTCAGGCCACATCTATCAGGAATCTTAGATACGCCCATCTTGACTTCAGTAACCTCCCTCTCTCATTACATCTACCCATTTCATCCTCCTCATTACTGTTTGACCTTTGGGATAGCCCCTCCTTATGATGTGTCTTTATCTGTAACTACGGGGCTCAGATGTCCCCGAAAAAAGGTTATTTAAGCTTGGTCAAATAGAAATCTCGGAGATGCTAAAATCTAACTCTCTGGCCCTCCCTCACCTTCTCTCAATGCCAACCACCAGACAGAGCTGGGGTGAGCATGCTACCATGATATGTATCTGACTCTTATTATCTCTCTCTCTCTCTCCTGCTCTCTCTAACTTCACTATAATAAATAATAATTATTGCTGTACAACTGCGCCTATCGAATCCATCAGAGGATGGTTTTCTCAGATACATGACCTAATCAATATTTATTGAACAGCAGGATACATGTCCTTTTCAATTGCACAAGAATATCCAACAAATTTGCCCTCATGGAGGAAACACAAAGAATAAAGCAAAGTGTGGTGAAGAAATTAAATAGTGGCATGCTATCAATAAGAATAGCATGCAAGATCTTACAGGCTTGTTTTCCAACAGTCATCTCAGTGAGACTTCAAGTCAGGCCACATAGAAGAAACACACCAACATCTGTGATGCAAGGATTATAAATTGTATCAGCCAAATCTGAAGGCGAGAGTAGTATCAGAGCTGAAATTGTGAAATTCTTGTGTGTGGAAGGTTATGGCTGACAGTGGAAACTCAAAATACATTTGCAGGATTTACACAGGGAATGTCTCCTACGAGTTCTCTCTAACCATAATTAAGGGATGAGAATAACCTGGCTACTAGACAGAGTGTATTGGAGAGACGACTATAGTAGATTTACAGTGATAAATCTGACTTGAATGGGGTTTAAATCATGTCATTTGATATCCCTTTGTGCTTGATCTGGTTTTCAATATTTTCTGTGTTTTATTTCATATTGGAGCTTGTGTCAGACAGGGTTCTCTTAGAAAAATAAAACCAGGACACTGGTAATTCTCTTTATATATTTATATAGATAGAAGTATATATATATATATATATATATATATATATATATAAGATAAGAAATAAACAGTTAACGAAACTACAAAGTAGTACAATGGCTTGGTGCAACTCACTGAGACAGTGTGAGACAGCTAGTAGGCTGGCAGTCCTTGGAGTCTTGAGGGCCGCTGAGCAGTCCTCTGTAGAGCAATTCAGGCTATCTGGTCACAGACAGCAAACAGCAGAGCAGGTCGCCAACAGTCAGCCAGATGACAGAGTCCAACAGTCCCCAGCTCAAGAGATGTATATCCCAGGAGCGTGGCGAAGCAGGGCTTGAAGGAACCTCAACTCACAGCAACACAGTCCACGATTAGGTGTCCCACAGTCGTGTTGCTTGAAAATCGAGGCACAGCGCCAACAAGGCAGCTCTCTGGTCCGAAGATCCAAAAGCAAGAGAGCCAGGGCAGAGCCTTTTCCATCTCCGCCCTTCAATTGATGGCGTGTGTTCACTGGCCATGTCGTCACAACAGACCTATCTATCGTCTTTGGCCATGTTGGCACCACAAGCTCACCTATCACAGAGTTTATCTCTGTTGTATTTTGTTATTGTTAGCAAACTTTTTGGACCCCCTGTTATGTGTTTTCCTGTGTTTTCAGTATATGAAGCACAAGAGAGGTGAATCTATAAAGTCAATAACTAGAATAAGGGTTTCTGGGAAGTAAGGGAAGGGAAGTGGACAAGGGGTATCAAGCAGTTCAAGAAGGAAGAAAATGTTCTGAAACTGATTGGGGTAGCTATTGTACAACACTGCCTGATATGAAAGAAGTATGGAATGGCATGATGTCTGGATTGGCTCCTTATAAAATTGTTTGGAAAAATAATAATAGTAAAAGGTAGCTTACAAAAAAAGGATATCCATTAAGACAGAGCATATTCTAGATTATTTTATAAATCTTAATAAATTTGTCATGGCCATCAAATTGACTTCAACTCCCACAGGATTTGAAATAATGAATGTCTCAGCAACAACCAGTCTACTTGAAGGACAATGGTCAATTGGCAAGGAATGCCTTGCCCCAGTCATTTGAGACCTTTTGGTTCAAACAAAGGGTAACAGGGCTTCAGTGAGATGATATGAGGTTGGGGGCAGGCAAGAGCAGGTCAATTGTAGCCCAAAGGTGCCAGAGAGATTGAGGAGCAGTCGAAAGGTGTAGATTGAGAAGAGGGGGAAAAGCAAGGGGGCTGGCGGGGATTCTGAGCTGGAAGAGATGGAGAAGAAGCAGGTGTCTGTCCAGGACAGATGGTTGGAGGCAGCAAGTGGAGGACAGAACATGCAGGGTCCCTGCCCAGGGCATGAAGCAGAAGGCAGGAGGTATTGGACATCAGTAACAGCTCAACTCGCAGAGGATGCGTGTGATGGGTAAGGCATGGTGAAAAAGAGGACTCCTGACATGCGTGCATTCCCAGTTGCACGGGGGAACCTGGGGACAGAGAGCAATTTGAGGGAGGAGGGGCATTGATGCTGAAAACAAAATGTAGCACCCTATCACAGCATAACATTGATTTCACATAGCAATCTGCTCTTTGGACCTAACTATGTGCTACATTAGGAGTAAGTGTACAACAAAATGAACTATTGGGGTTCTGAATCATCTTCAAGACAGTCGGCATGCTCTAGTCAATTTTTGAACTGTGTCATCTGAGTGCCTTACAAGCTAGGAAATTCATCTTCCAGAACTAAAGCAGACAGTATGCTGTTGTGGTCCATTGGCTAATAGGGTTTCCATTGGCTAATTTTCAATAATCATCAGGCCTTTCTCCCTGGTTCATGCTATTCAGCTGAAAGTTGTCCATCATTGGTCACCTTGGTAGTATTTGATAAACCTGCAGCATAGATGCCCTCATCACTAATAAATTGAAAAGAATTTAAATCATACAAAGAAAATTTTCTGATCATAGTGAATTAGATATATTGAGCATTGTGATTGGTTCCCCCTTAAACCCTCCTTCCAAACCTGTGGCGGTCATGTGCTTATGTTAATTTCATGATTGAGATGTAGGGGTGGAGTCTAACCTGTTAATCTGGAGATAGCTATTGAGTAGCCAATGAGACCTGTGTGTGGGCATGGCTTTCTCCTCACACATCTGGGAAATCTTTCGATATTTCCCTCGTGGAGAAGAGAAGCTATCTATCTCCCCAGTTGTTGGGAGTTAGTCTCAGAGACAAGGAACTACGGACAAGACAAGATGGCAGTGTCCGAGGAGCTGAAGCCACGCGGCTTTGCCCTGATGGAACCAGACCTCTTAAGTTGGAGAAGCCACCTGGAGACCCCTGCCAGTACTGAGTTGCTTCTACCACCACTGGATGCTGTTGATGGACCCTGAGCCCTAGAAGCGAGAAGCCATGAGGAGACCCCTGCCAGCGCTGGGACTCTGCACCCACTGGCCTACGACTTTGTGAGTCGGAAGGAGACATTATAGACTGGTATGGGACATATGAGCTAATATGAAACTTGTGGCTTTGTACTGGACTGGGATGGGATGCATTCTTAATGTCCTATTTCTCTTATATATAAACTGTACCCTTATATTTATATGCAAGTCTATGTATTTGTTTCTCTAGTTTACCTGAACTGACACATCTACTTACAAGGAACATATTCGGTCTAACTGACAATGTGGAGCTACTTTCTCAGTGTCCCATTCCTCTTGTATATAAACCTTTTCCTTATATCCATATGTGTGTCTATGCCTTTGTTTCTCTAGTCTACCCGGACTAACACAAAACCCTTACCCTCATAGTATTTTGCTCTCCTTATTGGTCCAGAGGGGGTTATATATTCCGGATTCCCTGTGTTGCGAGTTCTTATCTGTAGTAGTATACATTTTCCGGTCTAGCCAGATTTGTAAGAAAGAATTGGGGTCATGGTAGTGAGGAAGGGCGAGGATTAAAAGAACCAAAGGAAGGTTGTGTGTTTCATTGGTGCTATCCTGCACCCTGACTGGCTTTTCTCTTCCTAAAACCCATAAGTAGTCAATTGGACATCCCTGTCAGAATGGCTGCATAGAGGGCATTTTTTAAATGCCATTTTATTCATTTTTAGAAAGAATACTCAAAGATTTATTGCTTTGGTTTATAGGTCAAAGCTGTGTCTGAGATTTTGACCCTGGGAAATTAGGAAAATGACTCTATTATAACTATCGTAGGAGTCCTGGTGATATGGTGATTGTGCATTGGGTTGCGATCGTCGTGGTTGGCAGTTTGAAACTCCTTGCTATGAATCAGCATTGACTTGATGTCAGTGAGACTAGAACTATTGTAGAGTTACGTATCACATAAAATCTCTTCAGGCAATATCTATCTGCATGCATATATGTGATTTCATACAGGGTTTTTGTTTTGTTTGCTTTCTTTTGCAGCAGCCAGAAAGCCAGAGAAGATTTAGAGGGACACGGTCTGCAGAGCTGGGTCAGGGTGCAGGAGACCTACCCTTGGGAGCTTTAGGGTAGGTCTGCTACCCATTCCTGTTAACCCGCTCACCCCAAGCAGTGGGTCCCCTGGTGCTGGATGAGCTGGGAGCTGGGATGCAGCAAGTGAAGGGATTATGTCCTGTGGATCCACGTGTGCCAAAAGTGGGAGCAGCACCACTAGGTCTTGCCCTTTTCATTGGGATATGTGCCTGCATGGGTGCACTGATCTTCGATGATCTTGGAGCACCAGGTAAAAGGTTTTCCGCACTACCCGCAGTTGTACAGCATCTTGCCCATGTGTCACACGAGGTCGGAGACCCAGCTGAAGGCCTAATGCCATTCTAGTCTCAACTCAGTTCAAATTCAGTTAAAGAATCAGAGTTTCTTTTTATTTAAAACAATAGAGTATGCTGTATTTCATCTAATGTGCAAATGATATATTATTTGCAAGAAACATCTCATATTATGTGCACCAAGAAAGGAAAAAATACTGCTGCCATTAAAATCTAGCATACCATCAAGTCTGAGAATAATTTTAAATGATTATGAGATAATTTAATGCATCTTGAAATTGCTAAAATATGGTATTCTCAAAATCCCTGGACAAAATAAGAAGCAAAGGAAATAATTCTACGTCACAAAGGAAATTTTCATTAAACAAAGAAAGGTCTAAGAAAAATGGAAAAACAGCTGAAGTTGTCAATATTCCAGGCTCGAGGAAGCAGCAGTTAAGAGATGAAGAGATGCGTTGTGTTAGGTAGTCTACTGCACAAGACATCTTTACTATATTGAAGAGCAAGGATGCTCCTAAGGTGCGTCTGACACAAGCCATGGTATTCTCCATTGCATCATACGCATGTGAAAGTTGGACATTGAATAAGTACAACACAAGAAGAATCTATGCATTTGACTTGTGGTGCTGATGAAGAATTTTGGAAGTACCATGGACAAACAGATCTGTGTTCCAAGAAGGAAGGCCAGAGAGCTTCTCAGAGGCAAGAATGGCAAGACTTCACCTCACATACTTCAGACATAGTGTCCACCGAAATCAGTCCCTGGAGAAGGGCATGATGTTTGGAAAAGTGGAGGAGCAGTGAAAAGAGAGAGAGGTCCTCAATGAGATGGATCGACACAGCGGCTGCACCAATGAGCTCAGGCATCGGAACGATTGTGGGATGGCGCAGGGCCATGCAGCGTTTATTCGGTCACGCATAGGTCCTTATGAGTTGGAGCCCACCCAATGATACCTAACAACAGCAAGAAGAAGAAAGAAAAATATGGTAAAGAGCAAGCCCAGGCATAACAACAACTATTTATGAGTTAAACCACCAGGCTAACAGGGAGGGAGACATATGTTATTGACAGGAGACAAGCCTAAAAGAAACAAACAAAAGTTTAACTGAAAGATAAAACCTAGGGCATGCAAAACTGAAAACTATTCCAAATTTAAGTAGGATAAAGCATCTTATTTTATAATAGAAACATATGCAATTTAAAATTAAAAGGGAATAGTCATAATGCATTTGTGCTAAATTACATTAAAAACTACAAAATAAGCTTGTTTCAATATACAAGGATAAACTTACAAAACAACGTAATATTAGATTTAGGCACAAAGAAAAAAACATCCTAACAAGATATATACATATATATGTGGAATATAGTTTATTTAATAGGTGTGTACTACATAATAGATTAAAATCACATCCTTTATCAATGTCCTAAAATATTTTGTGAAAGATGGTGTACTAGGTCATGGAGTAAGCCTCAATAAATTCCAAAGATAAGAAATTGTACAGGTTGCAATCCTAACCACAATGCAATTTAATTAGAAAAGAAAGCATTTCAAACAAGCAACAAAATTGCAACCATTTAGAAGTATAAAATCATTTCTTTCAATAGTTCTTACATAAAATGTAAAATCAAAATGCTGTCAACATAATCACCAAAATAATTCTTCATTTTTATAGGTATTATTATTAGCTCTCCATTACTCCCCAACCTCCCCTAAGAAATTACTGTTAATCTAGTCATTGTCTCTATTAATTACCTTTCCTGGATTTCATATAAAGAACATCACACCAAAAAACACAACAACAATAAAATTAAACACAGAAAGGCCTTAATCCAAAAGAAATAAAAGATACTACTTGGCAACAATATTGACAGCAAAATTTTAAAACACAGGAAAATAGCAGATGCTAGAGAGGGTGCAGAGAAATTAGAACCCACATACACTGCTGGCGGGACTGTAAAACCACTGTGGAAAGTGGACTTAAACAACTGGGTATAGAAATGTCATATGATCCAGAAATCGAACCACTTGGTGCTTTCTCTAAAGAAATAAAGAACACAGCAAATATATTCCTCAGTGGAGGAATGTATATATAAATTTTGGTACCTATATATAATGGAATACTATATATCACTAAGTAATAATGATGAAATGGTGTAACACCTCATGACATGGACGTATTTGGAAGACAATATGCTGAGTGAAGTTACTCAAAAGAGAAATATTGTGAGGCCACTATCATAAAAGAAAAATCAAGATAATGGTTTTCACATCAAGAGAAACAGACTTTGATCTTCATCGGTGGAGGGAAAGGGAACAGAGGCGAAGTAATAGACAATACAGGTGTTAACCAGAACGAGCTATCATGTGACCACTAGTGTGCAACTGTTCTGCTCCTGAGCAAATAGAGGTGATATGGCCACCATCTTGAAGTCAGCTGATAACTTACCCAGATGTTTCATCTCAGGCATCACATTCTGCTGCAGCTTCCAGTCAATACTCAGGACACTTCTCTATTCTTTCCTTGTGTTTTTAAGATCATCATATGTAACTGTCCTTTAATGTCTGTGTTATAGAAGATTTGTGTCTAGTCGTGTCTGCCTAGTCCACCATCTTGCCAAAAACCTTTAGATTTTTGCCTTTTGACATCAAAAGTTTAAGTAGAGGACACACTGATCATTTTTGTGAATTTCAAGCAGGCCAAATCTAGTCACATCTACTTATGTGACCCCAGTAACCAACTTCCCTCAATTAAGGAGGCAGTCTATTAACAGAACCACTTAAGTCCAAAAGGTAATTCTTATTTTAACAGATATTAACATGAGATTTTTAACATGAGTTCTGGCCTCAGCAGTATACCAGATAACTCCCTCCACAGTACGATTAGAAACACCAGTGTAGAAATCAAGGCCCATGTGCATGCTGTCTGCAAAAGACACACCTTTACATTCAAAGAAAAAAAATATTGAAAATATTTTTTAATATGTGTCTACATGTAAGTGCATGCATAAGTGAATGTTTATGTAGAAAGAAATCCATAATAGTCTATTAACCATTTTCATTGGGGTAATTTTTATTTTCATCTTTATGAATGTCTATATTATTTTATTTTGTAGTGATTGTTTTACATGAATCTAGTAGAGACATATAAATGTATAATTTAATGTTTGAGAACTTGATTTTAAATGTAGGTGGTAGTGCAGTGGTCTGATTATTTCTTTTCTCAATATTGTCTCTGACATGCTAGCTACTTTTAAATCTCTCTCCAGCCAACTCTTTAGTTCATTGTGGTCTCACCAGAAGCTTCTTCCTTGCACGGGGTCTTATACGGCGTCTTTATCCAAAAGCAGTAAAACCTGGCCTGACCAGCTCAGAAAGTTCAATCAGAGGAAACAAAAGGAATGTATATCTTTCCTCTGCTAGACATTCTCTGTTCTTCCTATCACAATCCCTGCAAGTGCTGAACTGCAGGCTACCTACCAAAAGACAGTGATTAGCAGAGACTAATGGGAAAATTATTATCAACTATGTGTTGCTCTTAACATGCTCTTCCTGTTAACAATTGTGTATTATGAAAAAACCTATTGTAAACAATGGCTTCCTATGAATGAAATTCCAATCTTCATAAATATTAGAAGTACACTCCATATGGGTCAGCATATGTCTACATATTACTCATTTCTTTCCCATGAGGATTTAAAGCTAAAATAATCAAATTAGGTCAGACATAGATCATCTGACACTGCAGAGTCATAAATAGTGATTGAAAATGAAAAATAATATACACCTCATAGTATATTGTTTCATTGCATGTCAAGGAATATCAGAAACCCTAAAAGCAGAGTTCATCTTCTGTTTTCAGCAATGACTTATGGCCATGTTAATATTGTTTCAACTAGTTGCTAGAATTCAGCAAGCATCACTGACTCACTCACAAATACCTATTGGAAGCTTATTAGTATCAAAAAATGTTCTAGGAACTTAAGATGTACCTGTGAGCAAAAGACAAAAAAAAATGTTCTGAGACCTACATCTAGGGGAACAGAATAAAAGCAAAAGCAGAGTAAATAAATAAATCATGTAGCTTATTGCACTGTGATTACCAATTGCTCTCCACACCTCGACTTCGTTATTCTGACTCATGGCAACTTGACAGTTCTTTCAGTTTGAGACAGGATTTTCTTTTTTGCTTTTCTTATTCCAGGTATTTGCACCTCATCATAACACTTCATTGTGTCTTACTGACTCCCTCTTAGAAATTTTCAGTTGACTTCTTTTACATAAGAATTTCTTTCCTTCAAAAGGATAAGCAAGTTTCAGATGCTCATCTGAATCCACTTTGGATGCCATGGTATTTACAATTGCCACATATAAATGTGGAAATTGGACATTGAATAAGGAAGATCTAAGAAGAATCAATACATTTGAGTTTGGGTGCTGATGAATAATATTGGAAGTGATAGAGATGTCTAAAAGAACAGTTTGTGTTGGTGGAAGTACAGTCAGAATACTCCTTAGAAATGAGAATGACAAGACTTTTTCTCACATACTTTGGACATGTTAATCAGGAAAGACCAGTTCCTCAAAAAGGGCTCCAGGCTTGTTAAAAGAGAAGGACACAGAAAAAGAAGACCCTTGGGCAGATGGATTGGCACAGTGACTGGTACGATGGCCTCAAATTTAGCAATGATTGTGAAAATGAAGCAAGACTAGGAATTATTTTCTTCTGGTTGCACATAAGTCACTATAGATTAGAACTCATTCAACAGCACCTATTGACGACAGCTGGGATTTCACTGGCTGATTTTCAGAAGTAGATCATCAGGCCATTTTCAGAAGTAGGTCACCAGGAAGAAACCTACTTTGCCTCTGTCTGGAAACCTTACTAACATCTTTGAGCATCTTGGATCCCACTACTGATGAATGATAGCCGCACATGAGGGGCATTTGGTGGGTAGCAAAATCCAGAGCTTTCTGACTGAAGGAGAAAATTCTATGACTGCCACCAGTGCTTCCAAGGACCATTTTGTTGTGTTGTTGTTGTTGTTGTTGTTGTTGTTAGGTGCCATTGCGTCAGTTCTGACTCTCAGTTGACCCTATGTACAACAGAACAAAACTCTCCCCGGTCCTGTGCCGTTCTCATAATTGCTCTTATGTCCGAGCTCATTGTTGCAGCCACCGTGTCAATCTATTTTGTCAAGGGCCTTCCTTTTTTTCACTGCCCCTTCACTTTGCCATGCATAATACCCTTCTCCAGGCACTAGTCTCTCCTGACAGCATGCGCAAAGTACATTAGACAAAGTCTCACCATCCTTGCCTCTAAGGAGTATTCTGGTCCCATTTTAGGAGGCCTGAACTAATAGAAATGTTAGGAAAGGAGCAGCTGTTCTGAGAAAACTCAATTCTTTGGTGCTCCACAGGATTGCTCATTACAGAGGTTCTCTCACCTGAATTTGCATCAGAATCACCTGGAGGGCTTTAAAGCCCAGGTTGCTGTACTCCATTCCTCGATTGCCTGAGTTAGTGGGTGTGAGTGGATCTTGAGCAGCCCTGATCATGCAGTGATTCAATTGTTAACCATCCATTTCTGATGAAGCTACAGATCCCACCTCCTTGAGATTCTGATTGATTGGTTTGCAAATGCAGCCCAGGGATCTATAATTTCACCAGATCTCCAAGTGATCGCAGTAATCAGCTACGTTTGGGACCCTGAAGATTAGAGCCTCAGGAACCCGATGGGGGACAGTTGCACTCTTTCCCATAGGGTTCCTGTGAGGGGAATCAACTTGAGGGCAGGAGGTTTGCTTTGGGGCGGACCTGAGAAACTGCATCTCTAATAAGTCTGCAGGGAATGTTGGCACTATGTTTTGAGAATTATTGCCTTTTAATAAAATATAGCCTAGCAAAGACATTTTTTAAAAGGAGGTTTACTTGATGTTTTTTGTTTGCCTACTTTAGCACAAACATGTGTAATCAAAATGAAAGAACTCTAACAAAAAGTTTTTATTACAGACTCACCCAATGTCAACTTCTGGTTCCTTCCTGGCACTGTCCTCTGGATGCGGACCTGTATTCACTAGGTTACACTATAGCCAACTGAGAACAAAGGTCTTTCTAGAGGTGAATATTGCTTTCTTCCTTTTTCGCCTCTTATGTGTTACTCTTAGGTCTCATTATCCCCTGGAACATGCCCAATTTACTGTCATCTGCAAAAGTAATTAATGTTCCCATGTGGCCCTTCTCTACAATACAAATGGAGGTGTTAATTAAATACAGTGACAAAGTCTATTCCCCCTGAATCTAACTGCAATTACTAGCTTCATTTGGAGAATCCCAGAAGTTCTCAGTGGATTCTCATTTCTAATTCAAATTTTTAGAAGACACAGTTTTTCATTGTTTACATCACGTTGTGGGCATCTGTGATTTGATAGTGTATGTCTTGAAGTGGATGTTTCCATCCTGGATTATTCCAAGATATAAATCATTTCTCATCTTATCAACTCTAACCCATGGCAACCTCATGTGTGCTACAGTAGAACTGTGTTCCAGAGGGTTTCCCATGGCTAGTTTTTCAAAAGCAGTTCATTAGACCTTTCTTCTAAGGCATCTCTTGGTGCACTCACACCTCCAACCTTTTTATTAGCAGCTGAGCATATTAACCATTTTCACCACCTATCAGCTGATTATTCTGTTCAAGTATCTTTACGTTGGAGCCCTGATGGTATTACAGAGAGTTACATGCTGGCCTGCTAAGCACAACAACAGTAGCCCACCCATCAGCCACTCTGTAGAAAGATGCTTTCCACTCCTCTAAGGATATACAGCCTCGGAAGGCAATTCTAGGCAAAGACTGCAGTTCTACTCTGTCCCGCAGAAGCTCTATTAGTCAGAACTGACCCTATAGCAGTCAGTCTAGCTTTTTATTTTCGTTTCCTTGGGCTACTCCATAAGTCCCTTATGTAAGAACCTATCAAAGAACCGAGCTCAAAATAGTCGCTGCTTTGCTGTGGTCCCACACACACATGCACACTCACCATCGAATCCCCCAGAGCCCCAATATCTTATAAAAGCTGATTTAGAAAACAGGAGTTGGAAATTAATGGCTTCAAAGGAGGCACAAAAATGCAATGAAGAGATATATTCAGAACTCAGCTCAAAGGACAAGTGACCTCCAAGACACTACTGACTCATCCATTTGTGATCCCCATTGGCAAAAAGTGCCATATCTGTGTCATGTTAACTACCACTACTGTCCAGATCACAGCTACCAAAATTAGACTCATTTGCCTCATAGTTTAACATGCCAAGTTATTCAGATTTATGGGAGTTAGTAAGAAGCTTCTTTTCAGGGTCTCACATTAGAGCAGTGGGCTCAACCCTGGCTAACTATGAGAATCACTTATGGTGGAGTGGAGACTTTTAAAATCCTGAAGTTCAGGTTGCACTCCACATAAATCAAAATGTCTTTGAGGGACCCTGAGGCATCAGTATCTTTAACATTCCTTAGGTGATTTAAATGAGAAAATGGTTCTAATGGATGATCAAAGTTGAGAATTATTATATTCAAATGAATTGGTTCAACTTTAGTAATCATAACTTCGGTCTAAGGCTTTGCTCTTCACTGAGGGGTTACACAATTTAATTGAGAGGACGAAGCCCCGGTGGCGTACGTGGTTGAGTGCGGGACTGCAGTCCCCAGGCTTGGCAGTTCAAATCCAGCGGCGGCTCTCAGGAGCAGCACAGGGTGGCTCCCACGACCACCAGAGGTCAGTGATGCCTCCCCCCAAAAAACTGAGAAAGAGTGCCATTTCTGTTTAAGGAACTTTCAGGAAAAAGACAACTTTGGTGGGAACACATGGATCTGGTATGTGTGTGTGTGTATACATATGTGTGTGTATATATATATATATATATATATATATATATATAGAGAGAGAGAGAGAGAGAGAGAGAGAGAGAGAGGTGGTCCTAAAACTTACCAACAATTTCACCCAAAATATAAAAGTCATGTATTTTTTCCTGAGAGAGCAGGTAAAGCTGGCTACCTAGGTTGCTTTTTGGTGACCCACATCCTCATCCAACACTTCCAACTCCTTTGCTTCCTGCATCACTGGGGCTAAAGCAACAGGAACAGCAGCTGTGGCAGTGGCAGCCATGGGCAGGTGGCCACATATGCAGATGGAGCAGCCAAGAAGACCTTAACCTTTTCAGCCAATGGGAAGGTATACTGAGTCTGCACAGACAAAGCCAAGACCCATTTGTACCCACTGGTGATCAAGTGTGGCATGGAGGCAAGTAGCCAATCTACAGACACATGCTGGCAACGTTGCACGCACCCTCCGGGAGCGGGGATACAGAGCTTCCTCTGGGATGATGACAAGCACTTCCAGGTGGTAGATGCTGCTATTTTCAAACACCTGCTGGATGCTCAGTCTGAAGGAGAGAAGGAAATATTCAACATGTTCCACTGGTGCCCACTTGATCTCCAGTCTTGATACGCTGCATGTCACTCAATTTCAATGGTGCCTCTGAAAATCTTCATGGTGATGTCCAAAGCCTGGAAGAAGGAGGTCTTTTCAGGTTCCAGGTCTGTGTTTCAGGCTGGCACAGTCACCTCACTTGGGGTAATAGCATCAGCATTGGTGGCAGCTCGCACCCGGTTGGCCAGGAGCATGTCTCTGATCTCAGTGAAATCCTTCTTGGTCAACACAAACTTCAAATTACGCCCAAAATGAGTCAACAGTTTCTCCAGAGCCAAGTTGTCCTCCCGGTGCCCTCAGCTGGCCTTGCACATCATGGTGTTCTTGCCCATCAGTTGCATGACCTTCCTGCAGAGGGATATGCCGATCTGTTGCATCTACATGGAGCCCATGCTGTCTGCTCCCACAAGGAAGAATTTTGGATAATCATCCAAAAGTTGGATGATTTCAAGGAAGTAGTTGGACTTCCAGGTGGTCCTATCTTCCCTGAACATCATGGTGGTGTGTCAAGGATTGCCACACAGGGTTTAAAAAAGGTTGCCACTCTTTTGCAGAGTTCAGGCAAGCTAAAGTCCCATATTTTTAATTTCTGAGGCCATTTCCATACATAGCAAAATAAGAGGAACTTTATGCCCTGTCTTGAACTTCTGTTCTCTACAGTCCATTATTCAAGCTCATACTTAACAGTGTCCACTTTAATGCTACAGGGTAGCTAACAGGCTAGTTGTGTCAATATTGATAATACTGGGTTCATAATCATGTGGAAAATGTCAGTGTACTAACCACAACCTTAAAAGCAGACCTCTACGTTTGGCATATTCTCATACCTTCCATCTACCTAAACCCAATGGAGCCAGGAATTCAAGAGCACCAAATTCAGCGTTTGGTGCCAGTGTATCCCAACTGTCAATCAGACTATCCCTGAAGTTCTGGTCATGGCTGTGATGAGTGATGATTGCTTCTGACAAATGTGAACAAGAAAGGACGTGTGGCGGGACCAATAAGCAAGGTGGTCAGCCGAAACAATAACAAGTGCAAGTCGCTGGTAAATCTGTCATTACCCTTTGAAAGACAAAGCTAGCTTGTTCATTCATTCATTGATTCATTCAGCTGTGTCCTTTCTGTTCAATAACAAGCCGGCCTGCAAGCTCATTTCCTTAGGGCTGTCCCACCAACATTTAAAATAACTACCTATGAAACATCATCAACACTGCTTTCATTGAATTCCTTTTATTCCCAACATACTTGTTATTTTGAAGGATATGTCCTATATTCTTTCTGGCACTTCCACAGATCTTCAGTCATCTTACTTACTTAGTTGTTGGCTTGTCTTTCCAGTTGTCTTTCCACACTTCTCAAGAATAAGCATTTGACTTGCTGGCGGATAAGGTCCAGGATGCCTGTCATTGTTTTAGCCAATGACAAAGGCCAAATTGCTTGAAGATTTTCTAGGGTTTTTTTTTCTGCAAGTGCTTAACAGAAGGAAACAGTGGGGTTTGCTATCTCTAAAAGAGCAGATGGGGTGAGAAACTCCAAGTTCTAAAATGTGGCAAAGGACTTTGATTGTACTTTTTTCTTTTTTTAAAGTCATTCCAAAAACCATACAATACCATGCAACAGGAAACTCATGCCCTTCTCCAAAGACAACCCCACTCCACACTGCTGGAGAAGGGGGTCTGAACCTCATCCCCTCCCCTCCAGGTCCACACAGGGACACAAGGGACAAGAACATTTTTTTGTGTAAATTATATAACCCAAGTGTGCTTGCTTTTTAATAAATCATTTTATTGGGAGCTCAAGGTTTTTTAGAAGAATTCTTCCACCTTAATACTATTTTTCTCCTGTTTTTAAAATTTCCTTTTGAATGGTCAGCCAGTGAGTGCCCCCCTCCTTTTTGTCCCTGCAATTTAAAAGGGTATGAAGGTTTTTGAGTCCCCCTGGGTATGTTAGGATGTGGAAGAGCCAGGTGTTTACCTGTACACTGACTTGACGAGTTCAATGAAAATGTATACCTTAAAGAAAAAAACTGCTTCAAAATTCAGTGAAAACCCAGCACATTATATACCCTAACCTATGTGACAAGTTTGAAAGACTGTTCAACTGGTTTTCTTTACAAAGAACAAAGGTCTTCAAAGAATGGGACAAAGGAGTCAAAGTTTCTCAAGGAGCAGGAGACATCCTTGGGCTTTTCACTCCCTAAAACTCAGGCTCCGTTGCTTGTCTAAATGTCCTTGCTTGCCCAGGTTTTATATGCCCAAAGTTCCTGGATTTGAACATTCCTACTGATTGAGTTTAAAAGGATTATTTTTACTCTAAGAGTCAGGAGGACTATCACATTTTTAGTTTTGCCAAACTAAGACTTTCCTGATTAAATCTCAAACTATGTCACATTTCTGTTATTTGATTAACAGCAGGCTACCTCTTTTACCATCACTGCTGCTGAACTAAATTATCTCATATCTATTAGATCTATGTAAGGTGGAAATATCAGAGCTGACTCATACTAAGTATGCCATGAGGTTTGCTCCACATAGGTACCTCCAGTTCGACAGAAATTGGAAATATTCATCATATTCTTAGCTGAATATACCCACAAGTCCTCGTTCCTTTGGAGATGGATAATATCCTGGGTCACATTCCCAGAGACCTTGATAAGAAAAATAATGAGGACCCTATAAAGTGCATTTCAGCCCATCCAGTGGTTCTGCATTCCATTCTTCAAAGTTGATTAGATTCACTCAGGTGTGGTGTGCCTAAGGCTTGACTCTTGTGAGCTTTATGGTGGCCAGGATGGTCAGTAAGGCATTGAATGACCTGGTCCACTGCTCCCTGAGCTGTTCCTGTGGGGAGGGAATCTTCTGGATCTCAGCAGGACTGGGTCCCCACATTAGATGATGTGTAGAGCATGTGTGGGAACAGAGATATAGGAAGAGCTAAATGTTGCACTACAGACAAAATTTGAGCCAAGTTCTTCACATAGACATTTTTGTATAAAATGGCATCTTCTTTATTTCACATACTTTAATATAACAAATAACCAAAAAGAAACCTCATGGATACACAACATCTAACCCCATTTCCAAAGAAAGGAGGAGACAGGGCAGGGTTGAGGGCCTTAGATTCTGCTTTACACACAAAAACAGGTGGGGGGGCACTAGTTTACAACAATTGCAGAACCCAGGGGGCTAGAATCACTCAAATCATGGGGATACTATACAGAGGGCACAAGGTTTGAGAGTAGAATGGCCTAATCTACTTCCATGGGAGATACATCTTGGTTACCCTTGAAGGGAGGAATCTCATCAGGAACAACAGTGCTGGGCTTCTCAATTGCCACCTCATCTTCATCAATTCCTAAGCTAAACTTGATCATGCAGTAGATGTGGTTGGAGTGGGTCTCAGGGTCCTGAAGGGAGAAGCCAGAGGAAAGCAGTGCTGTTTCAAACAGCAGCACCACCAGGTCCTTGATGGCTTTGTCATTCTTGCCAGCCTCAGTCTTCTGCTGCAGCGTCTCCACAGTAGGTTGGTCCAGGTTGATCTCCAGGTGCTTTTTGGCCATCATGCAGCCCATTGTGGAGTTGTCTCAAAGACCTGAGTTTTCATGATCCACACCATGTTGGCCATCCAGCCATACATACTAATCACAATACAACAGGGTGAAGACACAAGTCTATTGGAGATTGTTACCTTCTCAACCTTCTTATCCAAGATTTCTTCCATGAGCTTGCACAAGTTCTCATACTTGGCCTTGCTCTCCTCCACTTGCTTTTTCTCTTCTTCATCCTCCAGAAGCTCCAGCCCCTCGTTGGTCATGGAAACCAAACTCTTCCCTTCAAACTCCTTGAGCTGCTGCCCACAGTATTTGTCGATCAGCTCGGTCATGTAGACCATCTCAAAATCTCGCTTCTCCACATGCTCCACAAAAGCAGAATTGACCGCCTGCTCTCACCAGTGATATAATAGATCGACTTCTGGGTCTCCTTCATGAGGGAAACATTCTGAGAAGGACATCATCTCGTCTCCAGATTGAGAGGTGAGATAGTGCAGTAACTCAGAAAGGCATTGCCGGTTTGTGGAATCCTCATGGATTCCAAGTTTCAGGTTTTTTAATAAGGCCCCATAAAATTTCTTAGAGTTTCCTTGTCTTCTGCCAACTCAAAGGTGAGCTTAAGGCACATCTTGATAATGTTTTTCCAAATAAACTTCAAGATATTGCTGTGTTGGAGCATCTCTCAGAAGATGTTGAGGGGCAGGTCCTCAGGGTCGACCACACGACGGATAAAGTTGAAATATTCTGAGATTAACTCATCACAGCTGTCCATGATGAACACTTCGCAGACATAAAGCTTAATGTTCTTTTTCTTAATGTTCTCAAAGAGGTCAAAGGGAACCGACGAGGGATAAACAATGTGTTGAATTCCAACTGTACTTCTACAGAAAAGTGCTTGACTGTCAAATGGTCTTCTCAGTCATTAGTAAAACTTTTGTAGAATTCTGTATACTCCTCCTGGGTGATATCATCAGGACTTCTGGTCCAAATGGACTTGGTCTTGTTTAGTTTTTCCTTGTCAGTGTACTTCTCCTTAATCTTCTTGTTCTTCTTCTTCTCGTCCTTCCCACTATCCTCCTCCTCATCTGAGCCCACATATTCAATCTTGGGTTTCTCCTCATCATCCTTTTCTTCTTTTTTCTCACTTTTCTCTCCCTTGGCTTCATCATCACTTTTTTCCTTCTCCCATTCCTTCTCCAGATAGAGGGTGGTGAGGTAGCCAATAAACTTTGAGTACTTCTCCACTACTTCTTTGACTCACCTCTCTTCTAGGTACTCTGGTGCAGAATAACTTTTGTTCCCCAACCAATGGGCTCACAATGGTCAGCATGGACACTGAAGGAACCCCCAGCAGAAGACTCCCAGGCATACTGCTCGACATCATTGTGTTTTGTGATCACAACCACTTTCTCTGCCACCAAGTAGGCAGAATAAAAGCCAACACCAAATTGCTCAATCATGGAGATGTCTGTACCAGCCTGTAGAACCTCCATGAAGGGGGCCAGACATGGCAATGGTTCCCAGGTTATTGATGAGCTCAGCCTTAGTCATGCCAATGCCTATAACCACTAAAGTCAGGATGTGCTCCTGGGGATTAGGGATGATGTCTATTTTCAGCTCTTTATCACTGTCCAACTGGAAGGATCTGTCAGGTTTTCATAGCAAATCTTGTCCAAGGCATCAGACGCATTAGAGATCAACTCCCGAAGGAAATTTTCCTTATTAGAATAGAAGGTATTAATGGTGACTGACATAAGCTAGGCAATCTCTGCCTGAAAGGCGAAGGTCTCCACCTCCTCCTCTCCTCGGTATACTTCCTGAGGTATCTCAAAGAGCAGCAGGTAATGGAGAGCAGCGGGTCAGGGGCCGTGTGAAATGCAGGGATGCTTGAAGGCAACGCCAGGGTAACTCAAGAGCGCTTCACATAGACTTTCATCTTCACAGATTCTTTGAACTGAAAATCATCACACACATTCAAATGAAAAAATTTTCCATACACAATTTAAGGACTCAATTTTAGTCCAATTTGGAGAGTGACCCAGAGATCAAATAGGGTAAGAGGCAGAACATGGATCCACTTTACCTACATTTTCTGACAGAGTTCTGCCATTGTGCCTTTGGGAGTGTAATTTGTCCATTCAGATTTTTCTGATGACTGCAGTCTCCATGTAGTGTGATATTTCCATTTGATTTGCAAAGCTTTACGGTTGGGTTACTTCTGACATGAAATCCAGTCCATTGTCACCCTGCAGGGTGGATGGCAGGCGATATTTGGGGATATTTACTTTTAATTGGGCTTTAGCCACCTCAAAAGGTCCTTCAGCCCTAGGTCTACCAGAACTAGCAGAAATGTATACCTCCCATCCTTGGGACATTTGAATAAAATCCACTAGTTAATCCTCAAATAACTGTTGTCCCTGATACTCTTTAGTAAGGTCAGTTTGTGGTGGATTACTTTTTGAATTATTTCTCTGGCACAATTGACAGTCCCTAATAGTAAGGCTTATTGCTTGATATAAGCAATCACTAGCCAACCATGGTTGGATATCATCTGCCAAAGAATCCTGGCAAAGTGAGTACAAGTATATTGATGTTGAATTACTGGGTGAACCATCGATATAGGTAAGATGAGGGTTTCCTTCTTCACTTTCTCTCCACCCATATTCCTCCAAGATGAAGCCCTTCTTATCAGTTTTAGCCAAATCATCAGGTGTTTTATTCAGGGCTAAAACTGGACAAGCTTACCTGAAGAAAGAGTACCTGGATTTATAGAATTCAAAAACACTTGTTCAATGATCTCTACACAATCATGTAGGAGAGACCCTGTATGTCTTCTATAATCTTGTTTGCTGTATGCAAGTCTTACACAAAGTGTCCTCACCAGTTCTAGGTTTCTTTACCAGAAGGAATGGAATGTTGCATCTGGAGTGGCAATGCTAGAGTTTCTCATACTCAAAGAATTCTTTGCTCAGGGACAAATGCCTTACAGAGCTATTTTTCTTCCATGAATATTGTTTCCTGTGAGGAACACAACTGCCAGGTTTAATTTTTACCTTAATTGGAAACCCATGCCAACCAAAACAGCACTCCGTCTACTCAAATGATTGGGGATCATCTTACGCTCCAATTCTGGAGTCCAGCAGTCCAGCAGTCTCCCCTTTGGTTACTGCTGAAGAAGTTGCCAAGCATAAACTTATTACAATGATTCATTCCATATTCTGCAAATTTATTGCAAATATCTGGGTAATTTTGGAAACTAAAGATACTGCTGTTAACCATACAAGTATTGGGGGGGCTCTCGAGATCTAAATCCATGTATTTATGGTTGCTCTGCTTAGGTGCCATCAGTGAGTACCATCCAACCCATAGCAAGCCTGCGCCTCACTCTCCGGTCTTGTTCCATCCTCACAGTCGGTCCTCTGTTTGAGCACACTGTTGCAGCCACTGTGTCAATCCATCTCCTGGAGGGTCTTCCTCTTTCCCTCTGCCCCTCTGTTTTAGCAAGCATGATGTCCTGCTCCAGGGACTGGTCTCTTCTGACAGCATGTTTAAAGTATGTTAGTTGAAGTCTTGCCTTCTTTGTCTCTAAGGAGCACTCTGACTGTATTTCTTCCAAGACAGATTGATTTATCCTTTTGACAGCCTGTGTTGCTTCCAATATTCTTCTCCAAGCACCACAAGTCCAATGCATTGCTTCATCTTTTGTCTTCCTTACTCAATGTCCAACTTTCACATGCATATGTGGCAATTGAAAATACCATGACTTGGGTCAGGTGCATTTTAGTCCTCAAAGTATTCTTCCTACATTTCAACACTCTAAAGAGGTCTTCTGCAGCAGATTTACCCAATGCAACACATCATTTGATTTCTTGACGGGCTGTATCCAAGAGTATTGGTTATAGATCAAAGCAAAATGAAATCCTTGACAGCTTCCAGTTTTTTTTTCTCATTTTATCATGATATCACCTATTGGTCTAGTTGTGAAGATCTTGATCTTCTTCATATTGAGTTATAATCCATATTAAAGGTTGCTGTGGCCCACTGGGATAGAGGTTCAATTCCAGCAGTGGCTCCACAGGCGCAAAGACTGGGCCTCCTACTCCCACCACCAGAGGAAAGTGATGCCCAAAAAAACAAACAAAAAAAGGTTGCAATTGCTGATCTTCATCAAGTGTTTAAGAGTCTTGCTCGCTTTCAGCAAGCAATATTGTGTCATCTGCATATCACAGGTTGCTAATATTGTTCATGTAATCCAGCTTCTCTGATTACTTGCTTAGCATACAAATTGAATAAGCTTGATGAGATGATACAACCCTGGTGTACATCTTTCTTGGTTTTAAACCATTCAGTATTGCCTTGTTTGGTTCACACAGCTCCCTCTTAATTCCATGTACAAGTTTTGCATGAGCACAATAAAGTATTCTAGAATTGCCATTCTTGTCAAAACAATCCATTGTTTGTTTGTTTGTTTGTTGATTGTTATAACACACAGTCAAATGCCTTTGTATGTCAATAAAACGCAAGTAAGTTTCTCTATGTTATTCTCTGCTTTCAGGCAAAATCCATCTGATAAATCAATAATTTCCCTTGTTCCATGTCCTCTTCTGAATCCATCTTTACAAAGGATCAAAGGGAAGATCAACTGATACTACATTTACACTAATTGACTTTACAATGTTCTCTGCCTTTAAGATCCCAGACACAATTCTTTCTTTTCCTCAGGTATCATCTGATTTCTTCTCCACATTTTGTTATAGCAACCATATCTTCAGCAATCTCTTCATGAGGGCTAAGTATTGAGTAGTGCATGTTTGATTATAGTTAGATTAGAGCTAATATTACGTGGGAGCACCCAAAATACAGAGAAAAAAGTTAACGAAAAAGAAAAATATTTCATCGTCACAAAACTTATGTCTATGTTCCAAGAACAGGCAATGCAGCAAATATATGAGAGAACTCCACCTGGTGCACATACAATGATAAATGCCTTTTCAGATATATGTGTGTATAATTCTAAGAAAATCACTGGCTTGAAAATAGGATGCTGATATAATTTGAAGATAAGTTATTTGTGTTTTAGAGGTTTTCACTAGACCTTTCTTCCATCTCAAAGAAAATCATACAAAATTACAGATTAGTGAAAATATTTATACATACACGTTGACCAGCATATCAGTCCTTTAAGTAATCTACTCAAAGAGAAATGGATGGATGACTGAAATAAATTGCTCTTTTGAAAATATTTATATTAAAATATAAGTCATAGCTAATGGTCATTGATTTTTTTCAAAACCTGGATATTCGGGATGCTCCTCATGATGTTTCTAACTTTCTTTGCATGCTGTTCACTAACTCTTCTCAAACCTCCTCTTGGATTTCAGTAGCCCCTTTACATGCTACTACTTGCTAAGGCAAGCCCCTTGATGAACTTGGAGCATCATCCAGCTAATGCAACAATTTACTCAGCACTCAGGGAAAAGCACAGTTAGAGGCAAAGAGAAAAGCTATAGTGGAAAATTGAAGAGACATGTATAAGGTTCCTCATAAAATTTTCTAAACCCTCTAACTGCTCCAGTGTGCAAGTATTGAACTAGAAAAGGTGTTGGGGAGGCTGTAATGGGAACATAGAGCTACAGAAACCAACTGAATCCCGGAAAGTTTCACTTGATTTATAATTGGTTATATATTTACTTAATTTATAATTGGTGGTATAGTGGTTGTCTATTAAGCTGCTAACTATAAAGTCAGTAGTTCTAATCCACTAGCCATTCCATGAAAGAAAATTGTGGCTGTCTACTCCCATAAAAAATCTATAGGCTCATTCCACGATGCTCACCTTCCCGACATGTTTGCTGAAGAAAAAAGTGTGCACATACAATGATAGTGAAGAAAGCTGATAGTGCCCGACTATCAAAAGATATAGTGCCTGGAGTCTTAAAGACTTGAAGGTAGAAAAGTGGCCATCTAGCTCAGAAGCAACAAAACCCACATGGAAGAAGCACACCAGCCTGCGTGACAGGAGGAGTCAAAGGGATCAGGAATCAGGCATCAAAGAATATAAAATCAAAACATTGTGTGCCCACCTTCCTGTTGGGATTGCTAAGGACAAATGTGTGCATAAGCAAATGTGAAGAAAGCTGATGGTGTCTGGCTTTCAAAAGATAAAGCATCTAGGGTCTTAAAGGCCGGAAGACAAACAAGCGGCTATCTACCTCTGGAGCAACAAAGCTCACATGGAAGAAACACACCAGTCTGTGTGACCAAAAGGTGTCGAAGGTATCAGATATCAGTCACCAAGAAACTAAAAATTTTATTAGTGTAAATGAGAGGGAGTACAGGTTGGGGAATCAAAGTTCATCTGTAGGTAACTGACTTCACCTTACAGAGGGGTCCCAGGGAGGGGACTAACTAGTTTGGGTATAGTGTAGCAATGATGTTTCAATGTTTCCTCCTTCCCACTATCATGGTCCCAATTCTGCTTTACAAATCCAGCTAGAGCAGAGGATATACACTGGTACAGCTAGAAGCCGGAAACATAGGAAATCTAGGACAGAATGATCCCTTTAGGGACAGTGATGGGAGTAGCAATACTGGGAGGGTAGAAGGAAGGTGGAGTAGAAAGGGAAACCAAGTATAAAGATATATATATAACCTCCTCCCTGGGAAACAGACAATAGGGAAGTGGGTGAAGGGAGACATCAGACAGTGTACGAAATGGCAAAATAATAATAATGTATAAATTATCAAGATTTTATGAGAGGGGCGCAGGGAGGGAGGAAAAAATGAGGAGCTGATACCAAGGGCTTAGGTAGAAAACAAATGTTATATGAATGATGAGCGCAGCAGATGTACATATGTGCTTGACACACAATGGATTTATGTGTGGATTGTGATAAGAGTTGTATGAGCCCCCAATAAAATGATTTTAAAAAAAGATCTCAGGTTTTTGAAGAACAGAAGTTCATTGAGTCCTGGGAACTTTTTTTTCAAAGTCAATACAGTGTCCTATATGTGTATTAGGAATGGGTTTTAAGAGCTTTGGTAAAAAGTTATTTCTTGATATTCCATCAAAAAACTATAAAATCTCTAACATGTACAAAATATTTCAAATATATTGAAATAAAAGAAAATGGATACAAGGAGAAAAATCTCTAGCCCTGCATTTCAGAGGGTCACAGAAGGTGCACATGCTGTTACCTTTGTCATCATCTTGATCTCTCACAATCTCAACATCGCAAATCAGAAGAACCCTTCCGAAATGGCTTCTAGATGTGTGTGTGTGTGTGTGTGTGTGTGTGCTGGGTGGGAGGAGGCTGAGGGACATCCTTGTAAGTGGAACTCCTAGGGCTCAGACTCTGAAGAGGGAAATAATATTTCATGACATAATAGCAATCAAAATTATCCATGTAGTCAATTTGGTAAGCCCACATGAATTGTGTTGCTGAAAAGTATCTCCAAAGAATAAGTCTTCGATTTTGCAGAATTCTCTCATGCAAACTCTGGCATCATTTATAAAACCAAGGTCACATTTTCCAAATGTTGGTCTTTCCTGTTTCTAACTTACACTTTCCAATCACCAGTAGTTATCTTGAGCGCATATTTTGAATACATATTCAATCCATTTAAGACTGCAACTGTTTGTAAAAATCTTTCATTGCACTTCCTTCTCCCAACTTTCATGATTCCAATTCTACCTTACAAATATGGCTAGACCAAAGAATATACACTAGTACAAATAGGAACTGGAAACACAAAGAATCCAGGACAGATGATTCCTTCAGGACCAATGGTGAGTGGCAATACCAGGAGGGTGGAGGGAAGGTGGAGTAGAAAGGGAGAAACTATGATAAAGATCTGCATATAACCTCCTCCCTGGGGGACAGACCACAGGGAAGTGGGTGAAGGGAAACATCAGACAATGTACGAAATGACAAAATAATAATAATTTATAAATTATCAAGGGTTCATGAAGGGGGCGATGGGGAGGGAGGGGAAATATGAGAAGCTAATACCAAGGACTCAAGTAGAAAGAAAATGTTTTGAGAATGATGATGGCAACAAATGTACAAGTGTGCTTTGCATACAATGGATGGACGCATGGATTGTGATAAGAGTTGCATGAGCCCCCAATTAAATGATTAATTTTTTTTCATTTTTTTCATTTCTTCACCTTTATAATTGGTATGTAGCAATAGGTACATTAGTTGGTCTTTTGTAGGTGTATATATGCTATCACTGACTGGCTTTAAAGGAAAAAATTATTGATAAATTACAACATGAATGAATTTTGAAAACCCTATGCTAAATGAAATAAGACAGTCACAAAAGACTATATAACACATGATTCCATTTATATGAAATGTCTAGAATAGACAAATTCATTGAGACAGAAAATAGATTAGTCACAATCAGGTTATGGATTAGTGAGAAATGGGGGTTGACTGCTAATGGACATGGGATTTCTTTTAAAGGTTGTGGAATTTGAGCGGTTTTAAAGTTAACTAGATACTCGGGGCTAGATATAGAGTAAAATCCATTAATCAAGTGGTAGCTTGATGACACCTCCTTAGGGTTGTGGCCTTTTGCATAAAGTGAGAGACTGAGGAATTTTTTCTCTCTGTCCCTTGCCCCCAGCATCCTGCCTATTGGAATTCTGCCTCCCTCCACAGTCCCATGTTGGCTGCCTGACCCTTAAAACTGTCAGTATCTTGCCATATTTCCACAGACTTTGGATCCATGAGAGTCAACAACCACTGGACTATAATCATACCAGTCCCTGTTTCCCCCATCTGCATCTTCGGCGTGCAGATACATGTGTCTGAGGAGGGACTAGTGGCCTAGTATCAGACTAATGGACTAGTGTCAGACTTGGGGACTTGAGCTGGACTGCGCTGGGATGTCTTGAAATATATAGTTATTTCTTGATATAAATATCTTTCTTAAATGTAGATCAGTGTCACTGAATTTGTCTCTAGACAACCTAGTCTAGCACAGAGGTGATGAATATATTCTGAAATTACATAGTGATGATAACTGGGCAGTTCTATAAATATACTAATCACTGCTGTCACTTTTAAAAGGTTAAATATTATGGTAAGTAAACTATAAAGTAGATAAAGCAATTTTTAACTTTTTCCTACAAAAACAAAAAAATTATATTCCACACAAAAATATGTATAGTTTATGATGAAAGTTCTATTTCCCCAGCTTTTGTATGGACAACTAAATAACTTCATGTTTTATACTTTATTGGCTCCTGATAAAGACTTAAGATCCACCACCAGCATGCTTGGCGATTCAAATCCAGTAGCAGCTCTCAGGAGCAGCTCTCAGGAGTAGCTCCCATGACCACCAGAGGTCAGTGATGCCAAAAAAAAAAAAAAAGATCCACCACCAAAAGCTGAAAATGAATAAAGGTATAGAAACTCAGGAAGCTGAGACTTTGATGAAACGCAGCTAGTTGTTAGTAGGTGAACTCTAACAATTTTTTAAAGAATGTGTCTCTCCTTCTGTCTGGGTGCTTCCTTCTCTCCATTGTTTGCATTTCCCTTCTCCCTCTCACTCTTGCTCTCTTCCCCTCCCTTCTCTCCCACTTTTCCTCTCCTACATACTCTATTTGGATTTTCAAAACCAATACTCAAAAGAAAACAAAATGAACAGACAAATAAAATCAGAATTAGTATGTGTATATATATGTATGTATGTATGTATGTATGTATGTATGTATATACCAAGGACCAGAGGGAAATAATTTAGATTAATGAATGGGTGGATGGATGGATGGATGCACACATAGAAAAAGGAAAGATAAGAGCTCTGCAGAGAAAATGAGTTAATTTTAGCACTACCTAACCAAGGTTTCCTCTTCCTATTTTATGTTCTCTATCTGCAAATCTGCATGTGATTGCCCAAAGCTCAACACTAACAGAGGGACCACAATACCAAAATAAAATGAAAGGTTCCTGTAGTGAATGCTGTTGGTGCCTGCCCAGACCTCTTAGTTGGCTGATACTCACAGATCCTAGCAGTTATGATTATTAGTTGATAACAATTCACAGTTGTTTGTCCCCTGCTCTGAAAAATTGCCCAAATAAAAACATTGACCAACAAGTTCCCATCCTTAAGCAAATCTTGGCCAATTACCAAATGACATACAGATTTAAAAGACCTGTCTCCTGCCTCAAGAGAGGAATATTTTTGTGATGTTTTGTGGTGGGAACCTTTCCTATGCAACCAGGTTGAATCTAGCCTCCAGCTAAGATCTCATCTTGGCTCAACTTTCCTTGCCTGCTCTAACCTGCTTCCCAAACTCCCCTTCTCCCCCAACAAATAATTCACACAAAATCCAGAAAACAGTCCCTGCTTTTTTGACAATGTCACCACTGACCTTACTTTTCTTGTCTATCATTCAGATTTGATGCTGGACTTTAGGATCTATGAGACAGCCCTTTAGTGCTCTGGCCTGTTCTCACAAACTCTTGAATATCCACTGTGTGGATATTTTGTGTGTCTGTGGGTTTCTGTGTGCCATTTTATATGTCTAGTTGGCTTGGTTCTAATGCCCAATTGTTTGGACAAGCACTAAATGTTGATATAAAGGCAGATATTAGTGTGCATGATTAACAGTTACATTTAATTGATCTTAAGTAAAGCATATTATGTAGGTGGCCATCAAGTAAGGCATACTATGTGGGTTGACATCAAGTAAAGCATATTGCGTGGGTGGGCATCAAGAAAAGTATATTATTTGGGTGGGTATCATCCATTCACCTCAGGAACAAAAACTGAGACTTCCCAAAGGAAAAGCAATTTTGATTCAAAACTGTAATAGAAATCCTAGTGTAGTTTCCAGTCTGTCATCTGACATACAGATTTTGAACTTGCCAGCCGCCAAAATCACATGATCTAATTCCTTAATAGACCTATATGTCTATGGGTGTACCTTGTTTTACTGTGTTTCCTGTTATTACACTTTACAGGTATTGTGGTTTTTATACACTGAAGGTGTTTGACAACTTTATCGGCATGTCTCTCAGAGTCATTCTTCCAACAGCATGCACTTGCTTGGTATCTCTGTCATAGTTTGGTAATTCATACACTATTTCAAACTTGTTCTTAATGGTATTTCACATTTAGTAGACAATAGAACAGTGTAAACATAACATATATTAAGAAAAAATTGTATGACTCATTTAATCTTGACATTCACTTTGTTGCTGCAGTCTGAAACCCCCAATATCTCCAAGGTATGCCTATTTATTCATATCCATCCTATCAGTTCTGTCTCTCTTGGAAAACCATGATTGATATACTCATTGTAGAATCGGAGTGACTAGTTGTCCTCCTCAAGCTTCCTCCTATAATTTTACCAAGAAATGTCATATTCCACAAATCACGCCTCTTAAAACTCCTCAATATCTGTAAAGCGTGTGGCAGGAGTGGACAGGACATATTTTCAGATTCCAGGATTTTTATGTCTTTCAGAAGAGAATAATGTAGCAAGCTGTGCTTTCAATTGCACAAAACAACTCTTGGATTTGGTCTGCATCTCCCTTTCCTTATACATGAAATCATATTGAGTTTTTATGAAGTCATCAGTATCATGGCTGACCTTACTTATTCTTCATGAGAAATCATAACTCAACTTCCTCTACTTCTTGCCTGCTCTGAATAAGGTTGATGCTCATTCTGCAAATTAGCGTCTTTTATTATCTAAAACTTCACCTGTCCCATTCTGAGAAATAATCTTTCACTCTCTATAATCACTATGACATTCTTTTTGAAAAATGTCAATCCAGGAAGAGAGAAACAGGCCATGAACTAACCAACATTGCTCTTAGCAGAAGTGAAGGGCTACTGGTGATTTAGATCTGTGTCTCTCAAACTCTAGTATATGTAGAAATCACCTGCAGATCTTTTAAAATGCAGATTCCAAAGTGGGCCCTGAAATTCTTCGTTGCTCTCATATTCCTAGGTCCTGCCTATGCTTTTGGTCCATGGACCACACTTAGACTAGCAAGGGCTTAGAGGGATGTTATTTTGCAGAGAGAGGGTAAACATCTGCTTTAGTGACAGTTAGTAAACATAGGCTGTTATGCATAAAAAGGTGTGAACATTAAAAGAGAGGTTGCCTTTGCTAAAATTTATAAAGTTATCCTTAATCCCACAATCCCCCTCCTGAAGGCTAGTTCCATAAAGAGGGTCTTAGGGTTATAGGTCAGGCCTTTAAATTTTAGAATGATGGGTAGGAGCTATTTCCCCCTCTGCTGGCTCATATGGGTTTCCCAACTATCCAGTTTCATCCTACCACCTATTGGTAAAAGATCATTCTTTGATGGACTCTCCTAACACTCTCTCATTCTGTACTTGCCATTAGTGACTCAACAGTTGGCCAGAGACCTATCATTCAATATTGCTTAGAGCGTTTTTATTCTTAAGCAACCATGTGTTCCCAGTAAGAGATTTGTCCAGGAGGGAGGGAAACTCAAGGTATCCTAGAAGATACAGCATCTGGGGTCTTAAAGTCTTGAAAGTAAACAAGTGATCATCTAGCTTGGAAGCAACAAAGCCCACATGGAAGAAGCATACCAATCTGTATGACCACGAGGTGTCAAGGGATCACTTATCAGGCATCAAAGAACTAAAAATCACATCGTTGCATGTCCACCTTCCTGAAATGACTGCAGATGACAAATATGTGCATAAGCAAATGTGGTGAAGAAAGCTGATGGTGCGCAGCTATCAAAAAATATAGTGCCTGGGATCTTGAAGACTTGAAGGTAAACAAGTGGTCATCTAGCTCAGAAGCATATTACCATGAGGAGTCAAATGGATCAGGTATCAGGCATCAGCTAAAAATTATTTCATTATAATTGAGAGGTAGTACAGATTGGGGACCCAAAGGCTATCAATAGGTGAAGCAACATTCCCTTACAGAGGGGTTGCAGGAAGGAGGTTAGCCAGTCAAGGTACAATGTAGTAACAATAAAATATGCAACTTTCCTCTGGTTCTCAAATACTTCCTCCCACCCACTATCATGATCCCAATTCTACCTGAAAAATCCATCTAGACTAGGGGATGTACACTCATGCTGGAAACATGGGGAAATGAGGATAGATGATCCCTTCAGGACCAGTTGTGGGAGTAGTGATACTAGGAGGGTGGAGGGATGGTGGAATAGAAAGGGGGAACCAATTTCAGGGATCTACATATAACCTCCTCTCTGGAGTCCAGACAACAGGAAAGTGAGTGAAGGGACACATCAGACAGTGTACCATAGAAAAAGTAATAACAATCTGTAAATTATTAAGGATTCATAAGGGAAGGAGAATGGAGAGGGAAGGAAAATATGAGGAGCTGGTACTGGAGGCGTAAGTGGAGGGAGGATGTTGTGAGAGTGATGATGGCAACAAGTGTGCAAATGTGGTCTGCATACAATTGATGTATGTATTGATTGTGATGGGAGTTGTATGAGCCCCCAATAAAATGATTTAAAAAAAAGGGGGGGGGAGGAGCTTATACCAAGGGCTCAAGTAGAAAATATTTGAAATGAAAATGGCAGCATGCGTACAAATATGCTTGATACAAATGATGCATTGAATGTTGTAAGAGCTGTAAGAGTCCCCAATAAAACCATTTTTTTAAGTTTTAATAAGTGCAAGAAGAAAGAAAATGTTTTGAAAATGATGGTTTCAGCAATTGTACAATCATGCTTGAGCTAATTGAACTATGGATTGTTATAATGTCTATAAAAGCTCCCAATGAAATGGAGTTACATAAATAAATAAATGAGTGATCTTGCACTTTCCTGTCACAGTGTCTAGCTGGTCAGTACTGTGGGTGGTAGGATAACTCCTCAAGGTCATTCTTACACTGGGGAAACTAGAGATGCCTGCATTTAAAAGTAACTAAAAATCAAGTAAATGTATCCCACTAAAGCCAAGTCATGAAATTCCTGGGTGCCTGTGAGCAAATACCAGTAAGAGTGAATTTAAAGAACAAAATTATATTTTCTCCAGTTCTGGATTCCTGAGAGCTTGGATTATTCAGGGCTCCTACCAGCAATGCTCCTACCACAGTGCAAACACACCAACTGCTCAGCAGAAGGAGACAGGTGAGGCTTTCTGTAAAAAATAAATAAATAAATAAGAGGACATTTCTATAAACAGCTTGAAGTCTCAATATGCAGATGCATATGTGAGTACATATTTGTGTGTGTGCATGCAGATATACAATTTTATCATTTTCAATTGAGATTTAATAGTACTAGGGCTCAGCCCCTGTGGGGTAGTGGTTGAGTGCAGGACTGTGGCCCACAGACTTGGCGGTTCAAATCCAGCAGCGGCTATCCAGGAGCAAGGCTGGGTAGCTCTCATGACCACCAGAGGGCAGTGATGCCCCCCCCCCGCAAAAAAAAAAGGACTCACAAAAAAATCATAGGTGAAGTGAAAAAAAAAAAGATTTACAGCTTCAGAACCCAAAGGGGCCATTCTCCTCTGTCCTACAGAGCTGCTAGGACTCTGAATTGACTCTGTGGCAGTGTTTTGTTGTGGTTTGGTCTGGGACTTTTTTTGTTTGTTTTGAGGGTGTTTTTTTATTTGGTTTGGTTTTGAGTCTAAACATTAAAATCAGGATGTTGACTGTGTCCATCACAACCTTTTCATTATCCCCTAGAATTCCTTGGTTCACTGGCTTGTAAACACTCCTCATATTAAGTCTATCTCCCCAACTTCTGAATCACTTTTGTGCATATGCCTTTCTCTAATCTGTTTCCCTTTATAACTCAGAAGCAATTGGGTTTACAATTCACCTTAGTCCTAAAGACTTGTCTTCATACAGGCAGCCATCTAAGTGATGTGCAAACTAAGTCTACATGGCAGGAGCACACTAGTCTCTGTGAACCAAGGATTGTAAACGATAAAACCCAAATCTGAAGGAAGGAGTGGTAGCAGAGTGTAAATTGAGAAGGTTGACAATGGAAGTCCAAAATCTATTTTTAGGGTCCCCATGTGGAATAAATCTCTGGTGGATCCCCTCTCACCATAGTCCAGAGATGTGAACAGCCCTGCTATCAGATAGAAAGCATTGTAAAGTCGATTGTGGCAGATGTATTTCAGTAATACCTTATCATTTGATCTTCCTTTGACCCATTTTTAAGTTGTTTCCATTTTTCATATGTTCTGCTTTCTCTTTGTTTGAAGTTTTTCTATGTTTGTCTAGTCATTTTTTGAATGATTTTGTATGATTGGATTTTGTTTTTCGTGTAAGAAATACAGGATAAGTAGATCTACAAAGACCATAACTGGATAGAGGCATGGCAGTGGGGGGGAGGGGACGTGGGAAATAGGGAGCTAGTACAAGGAGTATGAGAAGAAAATGATTGTAGTTATAATTGCATAAATGTTAATATGATTGAATGATCAAATTGTATTATCTGTGAACAAAAACTGCTATGAGCTATGACTTCATAACTACTAATAATAACACAAGTGATGACAAAAATGTGGAAAAGTCTCAAGTTTATATATAACTACTTGGAAACAGTTGGTAACTCTATAGAAAGTTAGATAAATACTTTTCTACTGAAGTTTTTCTATATACTTTTTTGTTATTGAT
Organism: Nesogale talazaci; assembly: GCA_004026705.1. Classification (NCBI taxonomy): domain Eukaryota; kingdom Metazoa; phylum Chordata; class Mammalia; order Afrosoricida; family Tenrecidae; genus Nesogale; species Nesogale talazaci. Next base: position 37,353 of record PVJH01021112.1, read on the forward strand.
ACTGGGTTTGGGGTTTGTTTGTTTTGGGTTGTATATTTTTCTGTATATGAAATTGAGGATAAGTAAAACTACATGGACAGTAACTGGATTAATAGTTAATTGGGGGTGCAATAGGAAGGTAATAATGAGTGAGAAAAAAGGAACCTGTTTTAAAATTGATTGTACTCTTTTTAGAATATTTAAATGACTGTACAATATCTGATCTATTTGCCAGTATGTCAATAAAAATGTTAAAATGAATACATATCTGCTCTAATTAATATAGCAAAGAAAATACAATATCCAAATAGGATCACATCCATAAATATAGGGGTGGATTTCAACACATAAGTAGGGAGGAGGTATCATTTAATCCATAATACTCTGGATCTTGAGTTAGCAGTCATGAATTTACCAACATCTTACCTGAAGATTCCTAGAAATACTGATTCAGCCATGATGCCATTAAGAAACCTGTACTTGAGATTTTGTTCTTCGACCTCGTACAGCCCTTTTCCTCAAGCTTCTAAAACAGGGCCTTCATTGTTAAACACAAGAATTTGGGGATATAGCTAATTGCAGACACTTCAGGAAAGCAAAGAGTAAGATAAAAAAAACTATAGATAACAGATTTCAAGTGACTGTGTTTAGTTTATTGCTGATCATTTTCTAAAGTGAAAAACCTGACAAGAATTCATAAGAATTCAACTGACAGATGACAAGTAAATTTGTTTCTTTTCCCCCATGGCATGTTGAACAAGATAACAAAGCCAATACAAACTATTTTAAACAAAAGATTTCTAAGCATGGCAATTAAGACTATTTTCAAGGAAAAGGTCAATGTTATATGTGAATTATAACAATGGCTATATTGATTTCCTATGATGGCTTTAGCAAAGTACCACAAACTGGGTAACTTAAGACCATAGAAATAGATTCTCTCATAGTCCTGGAGGCTAGAATTTCAAATTCCGCATGTCAGAAGGGCCATACTCTCTCTGAACACTTTAGCGGGATTTCTTCCTTAATCCATCCAGTGTTTGATGCCCCTTTAGTTGTGGCAGCATTACTCCAATTTCTACCTTTGTCTTCCCTCCGGATTGCATTTGTTTTCACGTGGTTATTTTTCCTCTTTGTCTTTCTGCTCCTCTTTTACAAGGGCATTCTTCATTTTGCATTTGCCCCTACCTTACCCCAGGATGAACTCATGTCGACTCTTTCTGCAAAAACACTACTTTCAAATAAGCTCAGAGCCACAGGCACCTAGAGCTGGGACTAAAACCTATCTTTCCAGGGGATGAAATACAAACCAGGACAATGGATAAACATTTTTTACTGAGAAAAAATCTTGGGATGTGACAAGTATGTGTAATATATTTTTATATATAGTCATATGACATATACATGTACCAAGAATAGTTTGAATTTTTCATAGGTATGTCAGTAAGTAAACTGGTTTGCATCCCCAATTGAAAACTATTGGCCTAAAATATGCTAGTATCTAATATAAATAGAAGAACTGTGACCAAGTAAGCATTTTAAATAATCAAAATATGACATATCAGTATTGACTAATATCATCACATAAATTACATCAGGGCTCTAGTAAAAGAAATACAGAGAGCAAGAACACTGACAATTTTCTAGAAATTTCTCACATTGCATATGACTATTTAAATAGTTATGCTAAAAACATTTTATCTACATAAATTTAACCTAAGATATATTTAGTGTCTCCTCTGATATGGTAACTATCCATGTGGAACTCATCAAGTGACATGTCAAATAACCTGTTTTGTCTACCACGCACTTTTTATAAGGCAAAAGAGCATATTTTTGTAAGTGTTCAGGGATCCTCAAGGAAATTTCAAAGATAGTCTTATGTGTAAAAAGATAAGCTGGGGGAGAAGGGAAGATGGCGGCCAGATAGGAAGCCCACGCCTGGAGCTCCTGGAGATCGGTGAGTGGGGG